>CAUYTI010082486.1:0-11843 GCA_963575145.1 Galago senegalensis
TTGTGGCGGGCGCCTGTGGTCCCAGCTGCTTGGGAGGCGGAGGCAAGAGACTCGCTTGAGCCCAGGAGTTGGAGGTTGCTGTGAGCTGTAATGCCACGGCACTCTACCCAGGGGGACAGCTTGAGGCTCTGTCTCAAAAAACAAATAAATAAATAAAGTATCTCAAGAAAGGGGGGAAAAGGTTCAGCGCCTGTACCTTAGCAGCTAGGGCACCAGCTACATACACCAGCCTGCCAAACAATGACAACTACAACCAAAAAAAAAAAAAACGGGCATTGTGGCAGACGCCTGTAGTCCTAGCTACTTGGGAGGCTGAGTCAAGAGAACTGCTTATGCCCAAGAGTTTGAGGTTGCTGTGAGCTGTGATGCGAAGGCACTCTACCAAGGGTGACAAGTGAGACTCTGTCTCAAAAAGAAAAAGAGAAAGAAAGAATACACGTAACGTACTTAGCACAGCCCCTGGCATGGATTAGAAGCACTCAACAAATGGGAGGCATAGTAATAGTAGTGTTCATAGCTGCTATGATTGATTTTATAAAAGAAATGCGCTTATAGGCTAGAGTCGGCTAATGATTGATTACCCACCTAATGCCTGATAGCTCAGTCATCTCCTCTTAATCTCTCTGGCACCATTTGATGATTTACCGGTCACAGTATCCTTACCAGTGTTTGTTCCCACTAAAACCAAACGAAAACTTCCAAACAAATTAAAGCAGAGAAACAGAAGCCAAGTGTGGCTTCCTGGAAGACTCTCTATATTCACATGGGAGGCCTACAGATTTCAGGTCCCTTTTTCCTAGGACAGAAGTTTTAAAAGTTATTTTTTGTGCTTTAGCAGAAAAACCTCATCTTTTGAACTAAGTGCAAAAGCCTGATATATAAATCAAATGAAAATGGAGCTGCCCCATGGAAGCATAATAGGGGGTCCAGAAGTCCTAACCTGGTGACCTCCTCCTTGTGAGGTACCTCAGGGATCCCTAGCTTGGGAAAAAGACAACTCGGAAACCACTACCCCAAGGGTTAAACCCAGATCGGTTTGAAGTTGAAGGGGGATTAATTCGTCCTTTAAAACATCCAGTGTTCTGTTTAAAATCCCTGGTTTGGGTCCTAAGCTCCCAGCATTTCATAGTTCAAAACTTGCTTGAATCCTTATACCATGGGCTATAAGGATTTAAAATCCTTGGAATCCCAATATCCTTGAGGTTTTTTTTTTTTCAATATCCTTGGTTTTAAGGTATTATATAGCATAGAATTACAAATCCCTAAATCCCCAGGGATTTAATGATCTTGGAGCAGTAATTCTTAACTCAGAACTAGCTCTTCTCACTCCCCCGCCCTTGTTGCACATGTGCTGTTATTTACTGGGCAGACATTTTGTCTGACTTTCCTCCCAGGCCCCTGTCCTCAAATGGCATTCAATCCTCCTCCCCATACACTGGTTGCTAAGAGATTGGAATTCACTCTCCTGAGTAATCAGAGCTCCCTGTTACTTTGTCAGGGATGTATCCAACCTTGTAGCAGCTTCAACTGTAGTGCCCAAAACTCAGGATAAAATCTTCCTACAAAACTTCCTCCAGCTGCACCTACCTGTCCCATTTTAGTGTCCTGAACACTCCCCCCCCCCCGCTGATTTCCTCCCCCCCCCACTCCACAGCAACAGTGAGAGGGCACATTTGTTAGGGTGAGGCTGCATTTGAGTTAGGTCTTAAAGGATACACAGAGGTAGCGATGAAGGGAGAAAAGTTTCCAGAAAGAGGCAGTAGTATGAATTCTTTCATTAAATATTTATTGAGCACTTACTATGTGCCAGGCATTAATTTTGTAATGTTAAGAACATGAGCTTTGGAAATAGATATACCTGAGTTCAAATTCCGTATCTGCCACATGCTGTCTCTGTTCATACATAGGCCTACTCCCCTCCATGTCAACTCTCTGCTTTAACGCTTTCACTACAACCTCTGTAGTTCTTTATTCATTTTTTATTTTTTTTTTGTTTTAGAGACAGAGTCTCACTTTATCACCCTTGTTAGAGTGCCATGGCGTCACAGCTCACAGCAACCTCCAGCTCTTGGGCTTAGGCGATTGATTCTCTTGCCTCAGCCTCCTGAGTAGCTGGTACTACAGGCACCCGCCAGAACCCCTGGCTATTTTTTTGTTGCAGTTTTGCCGGGGCCAGGCTCAAACCCACCACCCTTGGTATATGGGGCTGGTGTCCTACTCACTGAGCCACAGGCACCGCCCTGTAGTTCTTTTTTTTTTTTTTTGAGACAGAGCCTCAAGCTGTCCCCCTGGGTAGAGTACCGTGGCATCATGCTCACAGCGACCTCCAACTCCTGGGCTCAAGCGAGTCTCCTGCCTCTGCCTCCCAAGTAGCTGGGACCACAGGCGCCTGCCACAATGCCCGGCTATTTTTGGTTGCAGCCGTCATTGTTGTTTGGCGGTCCGGGCTGGGGATTCGAACCCGCCACCTTAGGTGTACGTGGCTGGCGCCTTAGCCGGTTGAGCTATAGGCGCCGAGCCCGCCCTGTAGTTCTTTATTGTATCACACCTCTATCTCTGACAGCACATACTCATTCAAATAGTTGCCTATTCTCCTCTGCCTCTGGACACTGAAAGCACCATGCCTTACCCAGTGAGTGGGTGCCAATCCCCACCACTTCCTCCCTCCTGGCAACTGTACCTGTGTGGCTATTGCCACAGAGCAAAGAGTAAGTGGAAGCTACACCATTCACTCTGCCAGGCTCTTGCCACTCACCTCACACGCATCCTCTCCACTCATCCTCTCATAGCCACAACTATTACCTTCACCTATTAGTGAGAAAAATAAGAGTCAGGTGTTTCTTCTATTGTTTGTTTGTTGTTTTTGGAGACACAGTCTCACTCTGTCACCCTGGGTAGAGCATCAGAGTTCACAGCAACCTCAACTCTTGGCACAAGTGATCCTCTTGCCTCAGCCTCCCAAGTAGCTGGGACAACAGGTGCCCGCCACAATGCCCAGATAGTTTTTCTATTTTTAGTAGAGACAGGGTCTCACTCTTGTTCAGGCTGGTCTCAAACTCCTGAACTCAGGCAATCCACCTGCCTCGGCCTCCCAGAGTGCTAAGATTATGGGTGTGAGCCACTGGCTGGCTGAACCGGGTTTTTGTACATGTGTTTGTGCGCCTGCGTGGAGCTGCTACCAGACTTGCCAGCAGAGGGTAAACCAAAAAGACAGGAACAAATGCCAGGCCCCTGACCAGTCAAAATAGTGAAGTCAGGCCACGATTTCTCCATAGGGGATTGGGGAGGAAAGGAGATAAAACTGTGTGCCCATTAGATAGCCACACAGGCACAGTGAGAGTGGGTGGGTGAAAAGTGATGACACTCACTGGGGTGGACAGGGGGCTTGCCCTGCCCAGAGGAGAGTAGGCAACAGACTAACCAGGAGGGTAAGAGTCAGAACAGCCATCAGTCTTGAATTCTTACTATGGACTAAGTGTATGGCTAGGAATCTCACACGATTAACTCCTATAATACAACAACTCTGATGGATAGGTATAGTTAGGGAAACTGAGGCTTAGAGGGTTTTTTTTTTTTTTGGTTTGTTTCCTACAAACTTGCCCCAAATCACACAGTTGGTAATATCTGGCACATTCTACGGAAAAACTGAGGTTCAGGAATCTATCCAAAGTCACGCAATTAGTAAATGACTGAGCCAAGATTTGAGAGACAACTTGTCCAAGGTTACACTGATAATAAAAGGCAAAACTAGGATTAGGGTCTGCCTGACTCGAGGTGAACCAGGAGGCGAATCAACAGGGTTTGGGAAAGGATTAAATCTGTGGGAGGGCAAAGGAGAAAAAGTTTAAGTCCTGGCTGGAGGGAAGTGAGTCAGAGGATATGAAGAACTCTGGGCCAGGGGCCAGGAAAAGCTGAGGATCTCTGAAAGGTGTCACTGAGGGAAGGACATTTAGGGCCTCCTGCCTGGCAGTGGCAGGCTCTCGCAGAATCTGGGCTGTGAGCACACGGCCAGAAAGGTGAGGGGCTAAAGAGGAAATTCTGTCCCTGCGCCTCCATGCTGGGCTGCCTCTGAGTGAAATGGACCCCAGCGGGGCACGCCTAGTTCTGGCTCAAAGTGGGAGAACTCCCGGTCGCTGAGCTCGCCTGTGATATTCACATCACATACACTTTATCTCCAGTGGGTCAAGGAGGGATAAGAGACAGGGGGCCTTAAAGAGGTGAAGTGACCTGTTAGTCACACAGTCAGGGAGGAAGATGCGGGACAGGGGCAGTGTATGACAAGGTCCTGGCTATTAAGTTCTAGCTTCTTCCTAAACTCCTCCTTCCCCTAGACCAGCCCTGAAAGCCCCTTAGGGTAGGCAACTGCCCTGGCTTCGGTCTACAGGTTAAAAAAAAAAAAAAAAGGTGTATAAACTGTCATACAAAGGCATTTCTGTTTCCATCATTGTGACACCTGAGGCCTGGGGCCAAATGTGAACTAAAAGAGGTTGAGGGAGAGCGGGAGAACCAGATGGAGTCAGGCTCTGGGTTCTTCCAGAAATCTTTCACCCCAGGGAGAAAACAGCCAGCTCCAAGTCCCGGCCAATCAACTGGTGTCCATTAATAGCCTGGGAGGCAGCGCCCTCTCGTGGTAGAGCTCTAAACCTACAGTGCTAGGCGTGAAATAAGGAGGTCCATCCACCCAGAGAGGATTCTATGGCTAGCGATATTTTGTTTTATTTTTATTTTATTTTTTTTAATCATTGGGAAAGCAGGTTTATTTTGTTGCAGTTTGGCCAGGGCAGGTTCAAACCTGCTACCTCGGCATATGGGGCTGGCGCCCTACCCACTGAGCCACAGGCGCCGCCCTATTTTGTTTTATTTTATTTTATATTTTTATTTTTTGAGACAGTCTCACTTTGTCTCCCTGGGTAGAGTGCGGTGGCATCACAGCTCACAGCAACCTCAAACTCTTGGGCTTAAGTGATTCTCTTGCCTCAGCCTCCCAAGTAGCTGGGACCACAGGCGCCCAGAACAACGCCTGGCTATTTTTAGAGAGGAGGTCTCATTCTGGCTCAGGTTGGTCTTGAACCTGTGAGCTCAGGCAATCCACCCACCTCGGACCTCAAAGTGCTAGGATTACAGGAGTGAGCCACCATGCCTGGTCAAGCTAGCAATTTTTAGTGCGTAGCAGTTATGGGGACAGACTTTGGAGTTAAACTAAACCTGGATTCACATACTGATTCTATTCTTTCCTCTCTCTCTTTCCCCACTCTCTTTCCTCCCCACCCTGTCTTTCTAAGATGAACTAGTCTATACTTTTATATCCTAATCTTGTTCTAGAGAAATTTTCTCACCCCCTGCAGTGAGCTTACTGAGCTTTCCACCCTATCATTACTGGTACTGTTATAATCATTAAAAATAAGAAAGAAAAAAAAATCCTGGCTCAGTGCCTGTAGCTCAGCAGCTAGGGTGCCAGCCACATACACAGGAGCTAGCAAGCTCTAATCCAGCCTGGGCCTGCCAAACAACAATGACAACTACAACCAGAAAAAAAAAATAGCCAGGTGTTGTGATGGGCGCCTGTAGTACCAGCTATTTGTGAGGCTGAGGCAAGAGGATTGCTTAACCCCAAGAGTTTGAGGTTGCTGTGAGCTGTGATGCCACTGCACTCTACCCAGGGCGACAGCTCAAGACTCTGTCTCAAAAAAAAAAAAAAATCCTGGTTCTATTCCTTGCTAGCTAAGTGATCGTGAGAAAATGAGTCTCTAATCCTTAGTTTCTTCATCTATAAACTAGGAATGATAATACCAATTTCAGAGGGTTATTGTAAGGATTAAATGAGATAATCCATGCAAAGCACTTAGAAGAGTACTTGGCACATTATAGATGTAATATATACATAGATTTATATACAGATATATTACACATGCATACAAACTCTATGTAGAGTGCATGTATGTACATACAAATACATATATCTAATGATCCCTTTCTGAAACATGCTATCTTTTTTTTTTTTTTGAGACAGAGCCTCAAGCTATGCCCCTGGGTAGAGTGCTGTGGCTTCACAGCTCACAGCAACTTCCAACTCCTGGGCTCAAGTGAGTCTCCTGCCTCCGACTCCCAAGTAGCTGGGACCACACAGGCGCCCGCCACAACGCCCAGCTATTTTTTTTGGTTGCAGCCGTCATTGTTGTTTGGCGGGCCCAGGCTGGATTCGAACCCGCCACCTTAGGTGTATGTGGCTAGTGCCTTAGCCACTTGAGCCACAGGCGCCAAGCCAAAACATGCTATCTTATTAGTCATCACATCTTTTACTCCCCTTACCATTCCCATCTAGCTCTGTATGTCCCTGGTGCCCTCAACCATGATGTCTTGATCCAAGGGAAGCACTGTCAACAGGCTCTCCTAAAGCTTGTGGTCAAGACATGAGCTAAGATACCTGGTTTCTCCATATATAGTTTCAAGAATCTTGGACAGCAAGTACGTTTCCTTTAATATCTTAGGAATGTAAGCTGGATTTACACAGGGGGTATGTTCCTTCTGCATTTTAGAGTAACCTCACATTCACAATCTCATTTGAATCTCTCTCTCTTTTTTGTAAGACTGAGTCTCACTCTGTTGCCCTGGATAGAGTGCTGTAGCATCATAGCTCACAGCAACCTCACACTCTTGGGCTCAAGGGATTCTCTTGCTTCAGCCTCCCAAGTAGCTGGGACTTCAGGCACCTGCCACAATGCCCAGCTATTTTTAGACATGGAGTCTAGCTCTGGCTCAGGCTGGTCTCGAACTCCTGAGCTCAAGTGATTCACCTGCCTTGGTCTCTCATTTGAATCTCTTAATACTCCCAATGATGTATTCTCATTTTTCAGTGAAAAAATTGAAGATGATGAGAAAGGAACTGACTCGCTAGGGGCTGCACAGTCAGTGTAGGAATCAGGACTAGACCCCAGAAATTTTTTTTTTTTTTTGAGACGGAGCCTCAAGCTGTCCCCCTGGGTAGAGTGCCATGGCATCACAGCTCATAGCAACCTCCAACTCCTGGGCTCAAGCGAGTCTCCTGCCTCAGCCTCCCAAGTAGCTGGGACCACAGGCTCCCGCCACAACGCCTGGCCATTTTTTAGTTGCAGCCATCATTGTTGTTTGGCAGGCCCGGGCTGGGGATTCGAACCCGCCACCTTAGGTGTATGTGGCTGGCGCCTTAGCCCCTTGAGCCACAGGCGCCGAGCCTAGACCCCAGAATTTTGATGTTGAGTTCAGTACTTTCCACCAACCCTTGCAATCATCCAGGGCCTTGAATTCTGGCTAAATGTGAGGAACCTATAACCAGGATGTGGCTTACTTTTCCTTTTTTCTCTTGAGACAGGGTCTCTCTCTGTTGCCCAGACTGGAATGCAGATGTATGATCAAAGCTCGCTGCAACTTCAAATTCCTGGGCTCAAACAATCCTTCTACCTTAGCCTCCTGAGTAGCTGTGACTACAGGCGTGCCCCTAAGCTAATTAAAAATTTTAGTTTTTGTATACAGAGGGGTCAAATTATCTTGCTCAGGCTGGTCTTGAACTCCTGACCTCAAGAAATCCTCCCACCTTGGCTTCCCACAGGGCTAGGATTACAGGCATGAGCCACTTTGTCCAGCATGGGTTACTTTTGAAGGCCTCATCACTACACTCTGACAACAGATTTCCTGCATCTACCAAGGCCAAGGTTGTATCCCCAGTAAATGATCAAGCTATAATTCCTCACTTAAAAGAAGTGGCAGCATGTTGCCAGGACTGGTGCCCCAAGACAGCTGTATCTCTAAAACATATGAAGAATACAATTAAAGGCTAGATGACAGGTCTGTGGAAAGGTGAACATTATCTCCTCAGGCAAGCTGCGTGCTCGGCTGAGAAATTAGCTGCTGTCCTGTTCTCACAGCCAGCTTGATCTAGCCACTCATCTCATGTCCAACGTAACCATTAGGGTCTCAGAAGGGCAACCTTGTCCCTAATCAACACAAAGACTGGGAGGCGTTGATGTGTGTTATCAGCATGGGTCTTGATGGCAGCATCTGTCTGTAGGCACTGAGGGAATCAGTCAGATAATAACTCAAAGCTCTCAGTGTCACTCAATGTGACTGGGGGAGGGGGGGCAGAAAATGCAGGCTTGACTGTCAGTACCAGAGGCTGTCTCCTCTCATTCTAACACACTGGCAACAACATTAGTGCTGCTGAGATAACAAGTCATTGAGCCCAAACACCTCATCCCTAGCCCCCATGCGACACTGAAGCCCTGGCAAGCGTGGTTCTGCTCGGAGAGGAATCTTGTTACTTCCCCCCTGGAACATTAGATCTTTGGGTGACACTGAATTTTTCTTCCTGCTGTCACTTGTTCTTTACCCTGGCATCACCATGGCAACCCAAGAGAGGGAACCAGCATTGAAATAGACATGCCCCATGCCCCCTGCCCCCAATAGACATATGTGGAATGGCAAGCATACTCCCTCTCTAATATTAAGGAAGCAAAACAGTCTTAATTCCCTCTCCATTTTTCAGCCTTGGCCTGTGGCGGAGAGAAAATATTTTCATCTACAATTCTGGACACTTGATATACCCCCTTTTTTAATCTTTTTGTATGGGAGTTTCTAATATGATTGGTCTGAAATCAATCATTGGGCCCTATCTCACCGGTGAGCAGGGCCATCACAGTAAAAAATGACACACATCTTTCCCCATAGAGTAGGTTCCACTTGCTGCTGGAGGATAAGGTCAGGCCACATTTGTTCTGAAGACTGCAGCTTCTCACGTTCAGGGGGATGGGGAGTAGCTTAAGCTGCATTTTCCAATCTATTTTCTTAAAACCAGAGAACCAAACCTCAAATCAATTCAAGGTGAGGGGGCAGGGGAACAAGGGAACAGGGAGAGGGGAGGAGGGGGGAGGTGGGGGTCACTATGTACAGCACACCTCTTAAGGCACACAATTATAAGAGGGACTTGACCTAACAAATGCAGACAGTGTAACCTAATTCTTTGTACCCTCAATGAACCTGAAGCAGTGAAAATAAATAAGTCAATAAATAACCCAGAGAACCCTGCAATTAAGAAAGATAGAAGGATAGGCTCGGCACCTGTAGCTCAAGCAGCTAAGGCGTCAGCCACATACGCTGGAGCTGTTGGGTTCGAATCCAGCCTGGGCCTGCCAAACAACTATGACAACTACAACCAAAAAATAGCCAGGCGTTGTGGCGGGCGCCTGTAGTCCCAGCTACTTGGGAGGCTGAGGCAAGAGGATAGCTTAAGCCCAGTTGGAGGTTGCTGTGAGCTGTGACATCACAGCACTCTACCCAGGGCAACAGCTTAAGGCTCTGTCTCAAAAAAAAAAAAAAAAAGAAAGAAGGATAAAGGCTGGGTGATGTGGTTCATGCCTGTAATCCTAGCACTCTGGGAGGCTGAGGCAGGTGGATTGTTTGAGCGCACAGGTTCGAGACCAGCCTGAGCAAGAGTGAGACACCCATCTCTACTAAAAATAGAAAAACTGAGGCAAGAAGATTGCTTGAGACCAAGAGTTGGAGGTTGCTATGAGCTATGACGCCATAGCACTCTACCCAGGGCAACAGCTTGAGACTCTGTCTCAAAAAAAAAAAAAAAAAAGAGGATAAGGTTAGCGAGCTTCAGCCTGGTGCCTGTGGCTCAAGTGGCTAAGGCGCCAGCCACCTACACCTAAGGTGGCGAGTTCGAATCCAGCCCAGGCCCACCAAACAACAATGACGGCTGCAACCAAAAAATAGCCAGGCATTGTGACGGGAGCCTGTGGTCCCAGCTACTTGGGAGGCGGAGGCAGGAGACTCGCTTGACCCCAGGAGTTGGAGGTTGTTGTGAGCTGTGATGCCACAGCACCCTACCTAGGGGGACAGCTTGAGGCTCTGTCTCAAAAAAAAAAAAAAGGTTAGCAAGCTTCTGCTGAATTCTCAAATTAAGCATTTATTAATAAATACCTTGCTTACTATTCTACCATTGCTCCTTGTGCATGTAGCCTCTTCTGTGAAAAGTCTTGAGAAGAAGGGTGAGTGGGGCTCGGCGCCTATAGCTCAACCAGCTAGGGCGCCAGCCACGTACACCTAAGGTGGCGGGTTCGAATCCCCAGCCCGGACCCGCCAAACAACAATGACGGCTGCAACCAAAAAATAGCCGGGCGTTGTGGTGGGCGCCTGTGGTCCCAGCTACTTGGGAGGCGGAGGCAAGGGACTCGCTTGAGCCCAGGAGTTGGAGGTTGCTGTGAGCTGTAATGCCATGGCACTCTACCCAGGGGGACGGCTTGAGGCTCTGTCTCAAAAAAAAAAAAGATCCTGTACAATTTAAAATAGTTGGCTGGTACGTATCACCCACCCCCTTACGGCTCTTTGAAGGTACAACCTTAAGACAACTGAAAATTAGAATGAAAACCTGTAGTCTTTCTGGTGGAAAAATTAGAAGGCAGAGCTGGGGCAAATGCATCTCTCTAAAAAAGGGGTGGCTGTGGTGGGGAAGGTCTCAGAAAGGAAAAGATTAAAGAGGGAGAAAGCTATAAATGCTTCATATAAACTCTGTCCAAACCTGTGGCTGACTCATGAAATACACATTCAAGACAGAACTCAAGCAGCCCCTCTGTGAAGGCCAAAAGTACTGAACAGAGATTTGGATGCTGCCCATTGCAAAAGGAGACTGAGTTCAGAGTCTGTGTCCAACCAATTTAACTACCTCCTAAAACAAACAAATAAAAAGAACCTTTGAGTAATACAATAGGATTCAGAGTTCCTACAAGGAATTATTAACACTAGGATACAACACATAGTTATTACATGTAAGATAAAATACAAAAATGTTACCCATACTTAAGAGAAAAGATAATCATTGCAGACTCTGAGATGAGTTGGAATAAGCAGTGATTTCAGACCTGTTTATATAACTATTGTCAAGTTCAAAGTTAATGAACACAGGAAATTTTATAGATACAGGAACTATTTAAAAAAAACTATAAATAGAAATTTAACAATTAAAAGTTATAATATCAAAAACAATCTAAAATAAATAATTGGATAGGCTTAACCACATATTTGAGATGACAAAAAAGTCAGCAAACTTGAATAGAGATTAATAGAAATGGTCTACATCTGAAAAACAGAGAAAGAACACTGGAAAAACAAACAAATAAGCACAGTCTCGTGGTCTGTGGGACACCACCAAAAGATCTAAGACACAGGTAACTGGAATTCCAAAAGATGTGGTAAGAACAAGTGGCGCTGGAAAAAGTTTTGAAGACATTCAAATTTCTCACATGTGATAGAAGGCATAAATGAAGTTGAAGAGACTTGACCATCCCTGAACAAAACAGATCTGAAGAAAAACCATGCCCCAGTACAACACAACCAAATTGCTAAAAACCAAACACATGGAGAGAATCTCTCAAAAGCAGCTTGAGAAACCACATTGTATACATTATACACGGGAAGGGGACTGACTTCCCACCAGAAATAATGCAGGCCAGAAAGCAGCAAAATGCACCCTCATAAAGCTGGAGAGAGGAAAACATTGATCCAACATCCCATACCCAGAATAAAGGGGGAAAAAGAATAAAGGTAAAAGAAAAGTATTTTTTGAAAAACAAAAACGAAGCAAAGTCGTCAGCAGTAAGCTTGCACTATAAAATGCTCGAGATTATTTGGGTTGAAGGCAAAGAATATCAGATGGAAACCTGGATATTTAAGAGGGAATGAAGAACATCAGAAATGGTAAATATGTAAGTAAATATAAAAGGCTACTTTTTCTAAATTCCTTTAACATACATATATGTACAATCAGCTACTTAAAGCAATAATTGTAACACAGAATTGTGGGATTTATA
>CAUYTI010082487.1:0-13245 GCA_963575145.1 Galago senegalensis
GCTTCTGATTTCCAGAAACTGTGCTATTTAGATGCCAGTAATAAAATGATCTGTGGGCCAGATATCATGATTCATGCCTACAGTCACAGTGCTTTAGAAGGCTGAGTTAGGGCTCGGCGCCTATAGCTCAACCGGCTAAGGTGCCAGCCACGTACACCTAAGGTGGCGGGTTCGAATCCCCAGCCTGGACCCGCCAAACAACAATGACGGCTACAACCAAAAAATAGCCGGGCATTGTGGCAGACGCCTGTGTTCCCAGCTACTTGGGATGCAGAGGCAAGAGACTCGCTTGAGCCCAGGAGTTGGAGGTTGCTGTGAGCTGTAATGTCATGGCACTCTACCCAGGGGGACAGCTTGAGGCTCTGTCTCAAAAAAAAAAAAAAAAAAAAGAAGGCTGAGTTAGGAGGATCCCTTGAGGCCTACAGTTCAAGACCAGCCTGGGGCCAGGCACAGTGGCTCATGCCTATAATCCTAACACTTTGGAAGGCTGAGGCGGGTGGATTGCTTGAGTTCAGGAGTTTGAGACCAGCCGGAGCAAGAGCAAGACCCCCATCTGTACTAAAAAGAGAAAAACTAGCCGGGCATTATGGCAGAATCCTATAGCCCCAGCTACTTGGTAGGTTGAGGCAGGAGGATCTCCTGAGCCGAAGAGTTTGAGGTTGCTGTGAACTGTGATGCTACAGCACTCTACCCAGGCAATAGAGTAAGACTGTCTTAGCCAGCCTGGGCAACATAGAGAGACCTTGTCTCTACAAAGAAAATTTTTTTAATTAGCATGGTAGCACAGTGTTACTCTAGAGACTGAGGAGGGAGGATCCCTTGAGCCTAGGATTCAAGCTGTAGTGAGCTGTAATCATGCCACTGCACTCCAGCCTGGGCAACAAAGTGAGACTCTGTTTCTATTTTTAAAAATATTTTTAACTCTGCCTTCAAAGAGCTTAAAAAACATAGTTTAAAATTTAGTAAAGAAGACAAACACAGGGTACTCTGACAACATGGAGGAGAAAACTTATTTGGAGATTCATGGAAGGTTTCCTGAAAGAGAGAACAAAGTTGGATCTTAAAGAATAAATAAGAACGAATCAAAGAAAGATGAGAAAGATGTTCAAGGCAGTAGGAAAAGCATTTTGTGGTGCTGGAAGATATCATAGTATATGCAGGCTACTAGGTCTTCAGTATTCCACAGCATAAGACAAGGAGTAGGGAAACATGAAGCTGGAACAGCAGAAATCAGGCATGATGCCAGTGTATGGAAAGTAAAATATCACCATCTCTCTGGATATAAAACATTGCCTCTGTCTTTGTCAGAGTCAACAAGACTGAGGGGAAAAGACAAGACTTTAGTTTACTGAGAAATGAACTGAACTCCCTACCTCTCTACACAGCACCTCTTATATACATGTACTATCAATAATTCAGAGCAGAAAAAAAAATAAATCTAAGATAGATACCATCTGGCCATTAGGTAAAGATTCAGTTTGAATTTTATAAAATAGAGTAGTTCTACACCTGAAGTTTATTTCTAATTATCTGACTCCTTCATTTAAAATGCAAGAGGGCAAAGTCATAGAATATTTAGAATAATATATTATCCTTTCTTGAGCACATTAATGTTTTCCTAGGAAACCAAATATAATTTTCTTTTTTTTGAGACAGAGTCTCACTTTGTCACTGTGGGTAGAGTGCCATGGAGTCACAGCTCACAGCAACCTCAAACTCTTGGGCTTAAGTGACTCTCTTGCCTCAGCCTCCCAAGTAGCTGGGACTACAGGCACCCACCAAAACACCTAGCAATTTTTTTTTAAATTTTGTTGTTGTCATCATTGGTGTTTAGCAGGTCTGGGCCGGGTTCAAATCCACCTGCCTAGGTGTATATGGCCAGCGCCCTAACCACTGAGATATGGGCATGAAGTCCAAATATAAATTTTTTAAGATTACAGCACAGTGAAGAGTATTACAGGAGGTAAATCTAATCTTTCCTAGAGCCATCATTTAGTCTAAATTTGATTTGATCTACATAAGAGAGAAAGGCTATTTGAGCAAGGTATACAAATACAGTACTATAAGAAATTCCAAGTCCTGTCTCCTTATTCATGTACCTGCTAGTGTCCTTAACATTCGGGGGGGGGTACAGAAAATGTTTGCAAATATGATGAAAGGTGTGAGATCACTTGCTAAAAATTGTGCATTCATTGGTCAAGTGTGGCCAAAGCAGCAGGATCATTTGAGGCCAGGAATTCAAGACCAGCTTCCTAGGCAACATAGCTTTTCTATAAAAATAAAAAAAAAATTCACCACGTGGGGTGACATGTGCCTATAGTCCCAGCTATTTAGGAGGATGAAGGAAGAGGATCACTTGAGCCCAGAAGTTCAAGATTGCTATGAAGTATGGTTGCACCACTGTACTCCAGCCTGGGAGACAAGACCTCATATCTTAAAAAAAAAAAAAAAAAGAAGTATACATTTGTACAAAGCAGCATATAATTTTAAGGGATATTTCAGGTTCTTTGAAGCATACTGATGGATCCAAATTTAATAACCCTCATCTGGCTCCATCAGGGTCTGGCTTACATTCCACCTTCTCTTGACCACTATATCAATACACCTCTCCCTTTTCCTGAAGTCCTAGACAGTTCTGAGTCCGGGTCACACAAAATATTGTAATAATATATGTTGTACCAAAGTTTAGAATATTTTTACATACACTAGTTATCTCCCCAACTAGATTATAAATGCTGCAAGGGGAAAAAACATGCCTGAAACTTCTTTGTTATCCCCCAGGTAATGCCCAACATGTGTTAAGCAAATAGTGATGGTCAAGAAACATTTGGCTGATAGAAAAATTAGTTCCATGTCATATACAAAAGAAGCTCTGAACATTAGCTATTTTGATTTCCTCGGGTACTGTTAAGTACAGCTTTTTAGTCATCTCTTTATTTCCACACATATAGACTGCACCTGTGTTTTGTTGTCCAAAGTCACATAGCAAAGGTGCTGAAGACAGAGTTCAAATCCCTGTCTTCTGACCCATTTTACCATCTACCCAGAATGCCCTTCCCTTTGATTCCACTCATCTGAATCTTTCTCATTCCTTCTAAACTCACAGGATTTATCTGTTACTCTCTGCTATAAAATATATAGTACCTACTATACTTTATATTCCTAACTATAAACTCCTAGAGACTAAGGATATATATATATATTTTTTTTTTTTTTGCAAGTTTTGTCCAGGGCCAGGTTTGAACCTGCCACCTCCGGTATATGGGGCCAGTGCCCCACTCCTTTGAGCCATTGGTACTGCCCGACTAAGGATATTATTTTTATAACATTTTTATCATATTGGTTTCTTTTCTTAGTCTCACTTCCCCCACATGCCTCACAAGATTCCATACATGTTTGTTCTATTAATATAGCTATATATTATATATAATCAGCATAATTATATTAATAAAATAACACTGAAGTCTGAGAACATAGACAAGATGGTGTAGGCCTTGAATCTGGGGACTTTTCTACTGAAGGAGCTGCCATTTCTTAGCTCAGCACCCATAGCACAGTGGTTACAGCACCACTCACATGAACCAAGGGTGGCAGGTTTGAACCAGGCCTGGACCTGGCCCAGGCCAGATAAATAGCAATGACAACTGCAACCAAAAATAGCTGGGCATTGTGGCAGGTGCCTGTAGTCCCAGCTACTTGGGACACTGAGGCAAGAGAATTGCTTAAGCCCAAGAGTTTGAGGATGCTGTGAGCTGTGACGTCACAGCACTCTACCGAGGGCAACATAGAGAAAAAAAAAAAAGCCATTTCTCTTTCTGCATGATTGCTGCCTTGGAACCCCAACCCACATAGAAGGAACATTCTTTCTGTGTAACATAATGTGTCCAACAATCTGCTGCTCTAGACCCAGCAGTCTCTCTGAGGAGGAAATATATCTATTTTCCAATTTCTGCTTTATAAACAGAGAAGAAAGCCACTCATTGGAGGTCTGAACATAACTGGGTAATTTCAGAACTGCCTTTCGTAAGCAAAGCTCAGTTTAGAATATATCACAAATAGCTCAAACACATAAGATTCAAAAAATAAATACCCTCTATATCATAGCAGTTGCTTGTTATTTTGAGTCACGGCCCCTCTGAGCTACCTAAGCTGGATTTTAGAACTCATCAAATTAATCCTTGCTGCTTTTCAACACAAGTCAAGATATAACTACTTCTTTAAAGAAGCCTTTTCTGATGAAGCCCTTTACTGCACAACTACTATTTCCTTTATTTGTACAGGTAGTCTCTGCTTACGATTTCTTGTTTTTACCAAGGATTTAGTGAGTTATTAAATACATTTTCAACTTACTAGGAGTGTATTGAGATGTACTCCATTGTAAATAGAAGAGCATTTATATTCTACAATACCTGTTTTAAAAATCTGTACTTTTATAGTGGCTTTCTTGATATTAGTTTAGTATAATAACTGGCTCCTTTATGTTCAGGGTGTGTTTAACCAATAAGTATATAATGAACAATATAATAAATTCATAGCTGTATTATGTTGAAGAGAGAAGTTTTAAGATTGTAACTTCTGTTTCAAGGAGTCTCGGGAGCTTATATAACATAGAGGTCCTCAAACTCTGTGCCCAGCATCCCCTGACTTTAAAAACTTCGTAGACTAGGCAAGGCATGGTGGTTTACCCCTAAATTCCTAGCACTCTGGGAGGCTGAGATGGGCAGATTGCTGGATTCAGGAGTTCAGGATCAGCCTGAACAAAAGTGAGACTCTGTCTCTATTAAAAATAGAAAAAATTAGCTGGGCATGGTGACAGGCATGGGACCTGTAGTCCCAGCTACTAGGGAGGCCAAAATAGGAGACCCATGCTTGCAAAGGACAGTTACTGATTCTTATCACATTAAAAGGAAATGCTGAGAACAGGACAGTCTCCTGGCAAGCCTAGAGATGTTTTGTGACTTGGGGGCAATCCCCCAAGTAACTCAGTGTTCTGGAATGAGATAAGATTGGTCACTCACTAGTAAGCATGTGTTAAACATTGACGCTTAGTAGTTCTTCATGAGGGTTGTGGGGAAAGAACACATGAGGATCACTTTTGAGGTTTGTCTTATAGGGGTACAGGTGAATCTTTCTAAGAGTAAAATGTGAACGCTTTAAAGTAACTAACTAAGAAAATGACATGAAGGCTGTGTTGACCAGTTTGATGGAAGTATTTCAGATTGCATGTGAAAACCGCACACTGTACCCCAGAAGTGCATTAATGTACATAGTTACCATTCAATAAAAAAAAAAAAAAAAGAACACATGAGGAAAGAGCATGTGGCAGTCCGTACCCATGCAGCCCTCGTATGTCATTACCTTAACTCTCCACACTTGTTGTGTATAACCTTAATAAATAGCTGTTGCGGAGGGGGCTCTGGCCTACCCTGCACTTGAGGTTAGCCCACCTCCTGCAAGTTTGTACTTCTAATCTGTGTCACGCCTGTTTCCTTCGTGCAGCGACTGAGACCAGAGGTCACAACAGAATCACTTGAACCCAGGAATTTAAGTTGTTAGGAGCTAGGCTGAGGCCACAGCATTCTAGCCTGGGCGACAAAGTAAGACTCTGTCTCAAAAGAAAAAAAATTGTAGGCTGAAGTCGCAATCTGTAACAATGAAATTAGAATCTTTAACAAAGGTAGGACCCAGACATTAATCATATCTTGCCATAATCAATTTACCTTATACTCTATCACATCCAAAGTCCAGACATACTCTAGCACAATGAATAGGCAAAGGTAAAATGATTTAAACTTTTCAGTGATTGTGTAAATAGTTTCATTCACTTTAATACTTACAATCACTTCAGTAATAACCCAAGTTTTGCTGATTCTTGGTAAGTCACCAATAATGAAGAATCACATTGAGCACCATAAATGAAAATAGTTATCAGGAACCATTTCTTTTCTTTTTTTGTGAGACAGAGTCTCACTCTGTTGTCGAGGCATTAGCCTAGCTCACAATAACCTCCATCTCCTGGGTTCAAGCAATCTTTCTGCCTCAGCCTCCCAAGTAGCTGGGACTACAGGTACGTGCCACCACACTTGGCTAATTTTTCTATTTTTAGTAGAGATGAGGTTTTCCTCTTGCTCAAGCTGGTCTCAAACTCCTGAGCTCAAGTGCTTCTACCACCTTGGCATTCCAGAGTGCTAGGAGTACAGGCATGAGCCACCATGCCCGACTAGTCTCTCATTTAAGTATAAAAATTCTCACCAAGGCTGGACATGGTGGCTCACACCTATAATCCTAGCACTCTGGGAGACCGAGGAAGGTGGATTGCTTATCTTAAGGAGTTCAAGACCAGCCTGAGCAAAAGCGAGACCCTGTCTCTAAAAATAGCCAGGTGTTGTGGCAAATGCCTATAATCCCAGCTACTCAAGAGGCTGAGGCAAGAGAATCACTTGAGCCCAAGAGTTAGAGGTTGCTGTGAGCTATGATGCCACAGCACTCTACCTAGGGTGACAAAGTGAGACTCTGTCTCAAAAAAAAAATTTTTTTTTTAACCAAAAAAATTAAAAAACTTTAAAAATGTTATTAAGCCCCCTCCCTACAAAGTTATTGGTATTTTTTTTTTCCTTTAGGGAGTATATTCTTAATCTAAGAATCACAGCAGTTCTCACTTTCTGATCACACTCTACCAAGTTTTACAATGCCATGTCAAGAGATACAGCCTTATAATTGCACAGCTCGTCACACATAAGAGTTATCCAAGGGTCAGACAGGTCCCAAGTACTCACTGAGAAGAATTCTCAACAAGTTACTTACTGTACTTCTAAAAAGAGAACCACTAATACATGTAGCAAGAACTGATTTAAAAAGCAAAAACAGAAACAAAACCAAAAGAGAAAGAGACATAACCAAAAAAGTAAGAATTTTAATTCTCTGGGCTCTAAGACAAGATAAATAAAATGAAAATTTGAAAAGATCCATCATGAAGAAATAAGGCAAAAGTTAACAAACTGACATAAAATGTAACATAAAATGTTTTTCCCCTTATTTTTAACAGCTCAAAGCTAACAAAAGATTGAAGAACATTGTTGATTCCACAACTAGAGGATCTTTCATCTCATCTAAAACATGAAAACAAGTTTGTCAAATTATCACTATGAAATAACATATCATCTTAATAGCCAATCCAAAATAAATTTTTTTTGTCCCTGTTGTCATGGCCTCCCTACCTTACAGTTTATTTCTACATTTAAGATATGTGACATTTTGGCTCGGCGCCTGTGGGTCAAGCAGCTAAGGCACCAGCCACATACACCTAAGGTGGTGGGTTCGAATCCCCAGCCCAGGCCCACCAAACAACAATGATGGCTGCAACCAAAAAAAAAAAAAATGGCCAGGCGTTGTGGTGGGCGCCTGTGGTCCCAGCTACTTGGGAGGCTAAGGCAGGAGACTTGCTTGAGCCCAGGAGTTGGAGGTTGCTGTGAGCGTGATGCCATGGCACTCTACCCAGGAGGATAGCTTGAGGCTCCGTCTCAAAAAAAAAAAAGATATGTGACATTTTAATGAAGATTCAACAAACATTTTGTGCTCTTATGTAAGAAGTCTTTTATTCTGAGACAAAGCCTCACACTCTGGTGCCCTGGGTAGAATGCAGTGTCATCATCATAGCTCAATGCAACCTCAAACTCAAACAATCCTGCCGCAGTCTCCTGAGTAGCTGGGACTACAGGCACGCACTACTATACCCCATTAATGTTTTCTATTTTTTGTGGAGATGGGGTGTCACTCTTGCTCAGGTTGGTCTTGAACCTCCGACCTCAAGCAATCCTCTTGGCTTGTACTCCAGAGTGCTAGGACTATAGGCATAAGCAACCATACCCAGCCAAGAAGTCTTAAAGAAAAAACAGATAGGCTTGGCACCCATAGCTCAATGGTTAGGGCACTGGACACATGCACCAAAGCTGGTGGGTTCGAACCCACCCAGGGCCTGCTAAACAATAATGACAACATTAACAAAAAAAATAAAAAATAGCCAGGCATCATGATAGGCGCCTGTAGACCCAGCTACTTGGGAGGCTGAGGCAAGAGAATCGCTTAAGCCCAAGAGTTTGAGGTTGCTGTGAGCTATGACACGATGGCACTCTACCAAGGGTGACAAAGTGAAAATCTGTCTCAAAAAAAAAAGAAGAAGAAGAAGAAAACACATAATTACGGGAGGTTTTATTCCTGGGAGCTTATTCATATAAAACAAAAATACAAAAATGCAGCCTTTCTTTTAACCGTTACTGGCATTAATGAAGAATAGGTTTTCACTAAAAGAAAAAGATCCAATTTGGGTAATGGAATACCTAAAATTCAACATATTAGAAAAATAACTTCTACAGGTAGACTTAGAGCCATTGTGACAATTGTTTTAATATAAAATATTTGTATTGCTGGGAGTATCTATCTCCTTGGTCCCAGTAATATAAAAATACCACAAAGGAGTAACTTCAAGGGTTCAAAAACAAAACTAGTTGGGACCAACCATCAGAATTCAAATATGTACAAAGAATTAGTGAACTATGTCTTAAAAAACAAAGTAAAGTCCAGAAAGATTTACTAAATTACCTAAGGTCCCGTTGCTTGCTATGAAGAATTGGATGACAATGAACAAGTGGTAACCCTTACATAACTCTTCCCATGTGCCTTCTAAAGACTTAATCTACTGAAACTTCACAACAATGCTATAAGATGTTTATTCTTATTCCCATTTTACAGACAAGGAAATTGAAGCAACTAAGGAGGATAAGTAATTTTCCCAATGCCATAAATCTGCGATTTAAGCCCAGGCAGTTACCTTGAGGACTCATGCTGTTACCAGTTAAGATAGCTACACTACCTTACCTTCTAGGCTGAAGTCCCCTGATTCTCATTCTGGTGCTTTTCTAACTATACTATAGTGCCTTTTAAGTTTATGGTCAGAAGTAGATAGAACAAGTTATTTTTTATGTTCTCTTTAAGTAAACACACAGAGATACATGTATGAAACTCTTCAATTAAAAATAGAAACAGAGAAGAAACAAATATGGACATAAAAGGAATATATTAAAATAAATGTAAATAAAATATAACTTTGCTTTGGTGGTAGGAACTAAGTAAAAAGCAGCTTGGTAATCACTCAAAAACCATTTCAAAAAATATGCAGTAGCTACTTCATGATGCATTGACTGCATTTGGTTGTTTTGGATTTGGGAGGGTTCACATCAATTATAAATGATTCTGCAACCTCAAGCAGTATTTCACCTTCTGAGTCAGAGCTGCTAAGGTGAGCACATATGGACTTAACTTTTCCATCTGAAGATGCTTTGGCAAAATTCTAAAGCCCCAGTGCTAAACTTGTCTAAGGAAGATATGCCAAAAAACATTTATCATTATTTCTCAGACTTTATATTATGTGTCTCTCAAGTATTCATCTTACAGAATGGAAACAGATAATTACTTTTCTCTAAACAGAACACTAACAAGCAAAAGCCTCTTACAAAACTATTAACCCTGTAGGAGCCAATATTACGTTTCATGTACTGGAATTTAATTTAATATTCAAAACAATGCATAAAATAGTTTTTAGTTATTTGTTTTAAAGGTAAAGTAACTAACAAGAGATGACTTCCATGAAACCAACAAAAACCCTTATAGATGTCTGATAAAAAAAAAACTATTTACCTAAAATAAGAAAATAGTGTGTTAAAGAAATAACAGAAGTAATTTTCTACCCAACATAAAGACTAAGACCCACAAAAAATTTCAAAATACAACACAGTACATCCACACCCACATGTATAACAGATTTCACAAAACAGGACTTACCCTTACTACACTAAATTGATTTTAGCTGCAACCCACTTCATCGATATCAGATCAATGTGTCACCTCCCACAGTATGAAAACTGTCCTAACAAATTCTTAACCTAAAAGTTTCCAAGAGGCAGTCTTTAAATAGCCCAGACTTTGAAACAAACACACAAAAAGCTTTTCAAGGTTTGCTATTCTCAAAATAGAAAAGAGAAGCTTCAAGTCAAAAGGGAAAACGACAGACTAATTTTATTCAAAACAATTAAATATTATGATATTAAATATTAAGATGACATTTCCCCAATAGTCTTTTATGTAACTTAAAATTAAGCATTTTTCATAGAAGTTTAATATATGACAACAGAAAAAAAATGTAAACAAGCCTTACCACGGTGGACTTGCATTGCCCTTTGCAGGAAACAGATTTACTTCTAACACAGCAATGCAATCTCAGGAAATGAAAGAGAGTGAGAAAGAGGAGGGAGGAAACAAGGATGAGTCAGGGAGAATCGCAGCACATCAGCCAGTCTGTGCCCTCACTGGGCTGCAGGGCAAATAAAAGGTGGAATCAACACTGAGGAAGCTTCAGTGAGAGCTGAAGCTTAAGGAAAAGAAAAAAGTAAGCATTCTTTACACATCTAAAAATTGGACATTTGTAAAAATGTAACACTTTCACAAACTGCTTTCCCATCATTATCTTTGTGAAACCAAAAAGCAATCCTTCCCTTTTTGTAGTTGACAGAACTGAGGCTCAGAGAAATTAAAATGAATTACCCCCCAAACATAGGGCTACTATTTGGCAGAACCGAGATCAGAAACTGATCTTGTAATTTCCAATCCTGTTCTCAACTCATCATTCTCTGGCTAAAAATACAGAGTTAAAAAAAAGAAAACAAAACAAAACAAAAATCCCTATCTTATAATTCTAATGACAGTATAAACAGTAATAGAGAAGTTATACTCCAGTTCTCATTATGAAAATCTAATTGTTATAGTTCAGATGTGTGTTTCTAATTGAATCTGTATTACAAATTGTACATCAATTAATTATTCCCTTCTTTTGCCTTCTCATTGTACTTTGAACATCTCATAGCATATAAAACATTACATATACTTACTTATATTTATGTCTCCTCAACCAGATCTGAATTTAACAGTACAGCCTGTATTTTATTCAACTTTCATATACTCAGAACCTCACATGGTGTCTAGCATGGCACATGCAACCAATCCAGGTTTGTTACACACCGAAAATTAATTTCTGAAAGTCTTAAGCAGCATTCTAGATATTAACTCATTAATCTTCAGAAAATTCTTGTAAAATGTGTGGATACTATTTGTGATTTCATTAGTAAACTAGAGTTTATAAATAATCTGAAGAATATGCAGGAAAATTATTCATCCTAAGGCCACATAGTTAGATAAAAATGCACATTACTAGGCCATTCTGCTTCTTAAGGAAAAATCAAAACAAATAGCACGAGTAGTGCTATCTACAGAATAAGAGACGCATCTATTCCATGCAGTCATTTCAAATGGCATAGAGAAATATGTTTTACCCTCATGTGACAGTGAAGATCAGTAATTATGTGTGCTCAGAAGTTCTCCAAGAATCGTTCACATCTAGATACAGGAGTTATAACTATATGACCTAAATCCAAGTTTGAAGAATAATGCCAGTGGTTGAAGTAAATAAGAACAAACTCACACAAATCCGTGCTTAAAAAAAAAAAGAAAGAAATATTCTCAGTTTGAGGTCACTTTAAATTTAAAGCGGTTGTGCTATCTCTAAACTTCAATAATTTGCACTGTAGGATGCTTAAGAAAAAATAACAATAAAACTCAGTAAGTGCTCTTCTCAATAACAGTACAAAGGAAAAACATCCCAATGTACTAAGAAGAAAACAATTACAAAACACAGAAAAAGCAAAACTATCTGCAGAACTCCAGAAAGCATCTGTCTAGTGATTTCAGTTAATAATTCAGAGAAAATATTATTTTTCTTCTGTAAATCTATGTGCCTAAAACCTGCTTGTCCTATCCAACTACCCATAGACCATGGATGCCTGCCCCTCCTCCTCTTTTGCCAGTGCTCAAAACTAGCTGCACTTTAAGAGCTATGCAATTTGAACATCGTGATGCTATGTTCAAATGCCTAAAGACAGACGCATTCCCTGTGGAAATCATGCTGTCAACGTTATATAACAGACACGCAACAACACGCAATCAAATGACTCTCTCCTGGAATGTTTTTGAGAGCTGTCACAGCAATGTTTAACACAAAGTCCTTAAAGATGATTCATGTTGACAGCTTGTATCAACGGATGCATTTTCACCAATTAGCAAAAAAAAGCAGCATTTTGTTTTGAACTCAAGCAAATGGAGAGCTTAGATCTAATAATGTGAAATACAGATTGGGTATTCAAATTTAGAGATAAAATATTAGTGAACTAGTTATCCAGGTAATAACTCCTTTCTTTTAACATAGGTATTTGAGTTGAATAAGATTTTTACTTTCTCTGAAACCAAGTAGAATCACCAAACAACCTGAGATGCAGGACATCACAAGAAAACTGAAATCAAAAAAGGAATATATAATGTTCCCTGCATTTCGGCTCGGCGCCTGTGGCTCAAGCGGCTAAGGCGCCAGCCACATACACCTAAGGTGACGGGTTCAAATCCCCAGCCCAGGCCCGCCAAACAACAATGATGGCTGCAACCAAAAAATGGCCAGGCGTTGTGGCGGGCACCTGTGGTCCCAGCTACTTAGGAGGCTGAGGCAGGAGACTCGCTTGAGCCCAGGAGTTGGAGGTTGCTGTGAGCATGATGCCATGGTACTCTACCCAGGGGGATAGCTTGAGGCTCCGTCTCAAAAAAAAAAAATATTCCCTGCATTTTTTCTTCTTCCTTAGTTGTAAAGTGATGTGTAGGCTAAGTAGAAATTAACCTGCGGTATCTCCTGGTGCTTCCACAAACTATACACTACATTGGCCAAAATTTTTTTTAAATTACTAAAATAGGTGGCACCTATAGTTCAGAGGGTAGGGTGCTGGCCACATACACCCAGGCTGGTGGGTTCGAACCTGGCCCAGGCCAGCTAAAACAACAATGACAACTACAATGAATAGCTGGCCATTGTGGTGGACGCCTGTAGTCCCAGCTATTTGGGAGGCTGAGGCAAGAGAATCACTTAAACACAAGAGTTTGAGGTTGCTGTGAGCTATGATGCCATAGCACTCTACTCAGGGCAACATAGTGAAACTCTGTCTCCAAAAAAAAAAAAATAATAATAATAATTATTAAAATAGGAAGAAAATAACAATAATTGTCACAGTATTTTTTTTTGAGACAGAGCCTCAAGCTATCACCCTAGGTAGAGTGCCGTGGCATCACAGCTCCATAGCAACCTCCAACTCCTAGGCT
>CAUYTI010082489.1:0-11802 GCA_963575145.1 Galago senegalensis
ATTCTTGTGATACTTTGCTAAGAACATTTTCCAGCTCCATCCATGTGAACATGAAGGACGTAAAGTCTCCATCCTTGAAGCAGTTTTGACCTCTCTGTCCCATTTTGCCCTGTCTAGCTGGTCATTCTTGATTTAAAGGACCATCTATGATTTCCTGACCATGTGCTGTCTTTGTCATAGTCCTCTGGGAAGAGCAGCTTCTGACCATGTCACTCATTTGCCTCAAACCCTGTGGATTCTCATTAGGAATGCATACCTCACATTCCTAGCTTTTTAAGCACACGGCCTTCTATAACTTTACACTACTGATCTCTGTTGCTTGTATGCTATTCTACACTCTTCTTGTACTTTTCTTTCTCATAGTACTAAGCTGTACATGTTCTCCCTGTCTGGACCAGCCCCTGTTGTCTATTTGATGAACTCTTGTTTTTTTGAGACAGTGTCTCCCTGTGTTGCCTGAGCTAGCAATGAGCCATAGCTCATAGTAACCCTAAACTCCTGGGCTCATGTAATCCTCCTGCCTCAGCCTCCTGAGAACACGTGCCACCATACTCAGCCTGTCTGATGAATACTTATTCATCTTTAAAACCCTGTTCAAGTGTGCCGTTCTCTTCTTTGAGGAATTTGATAGTAATTACTAGAATCTAAATAATAGCCATCATTTATGAAGTGCTATTCATAAGTGTGGGCCTGTGTTGGGGTTGGAGGAAGTCAGTAGACAATACTATTTCCTGCTCACATTTGGAACCAATTGTGAGAATGGCATAGAGCAGTCAAAGTTGGAGATCAAACTATCAGCTCTTTACTGATGAAGACTAAGTTGGAGGACAGAGTCAATTATGAGCCCAAGTAGTTCTGGTCCAAACTCTAGGCCTCCCACAGGAAAACCCTTACTGTATGTTAGAATGCCCGAGAGGAAGGTGCCAAGTCACACATGTGCTTTCCTTTTCCCAAACTCACTAATTGGTTAGGTCACTCCTTGTCCCCTAGAAAGCAGTGAGTAGAAGGAAGGTCAGGGAGAAAGGCAGGAATGTTACAATAATGGCAATTCTGTTACATGGTAACATGAAAAGTGGAGAGTGTCTTCCTAGGCACTGGGAGAAATGTCCTACACAGATAATCTGTCATCAGTGAGAGAGCAGAATAGACAATCTGTGTAGGACACTTAGCTTGATGCCTTGTGTTTTCCTTCCTGCAGGAATAAAGTGGGCAGTGTGTCTGCATGTGCTACAGCCTAGGGTCTCTGCTCCTCTCAGCCCCTGTGTGCCACTCCCTCTTCAGCTTTGCCCCTTGATCACAGATACCTAATTTGTTGATTTGCAATTTAAGTGCTGGTTTTTGCAGAAAATGGTCAAGTTCTATCATGTGGATCCAACTCCTTTGGCCAGTTGGGAGTTCCTCATGGACCTCGAAGATGTGTGGTGCCCCAGGCCATTGAGGTGAGGACAGTTCTGTTAAAGTGTCCCCAGAAGAAAAGGCTAACTGGGTCTCTGAAAACTCAGGAGGTGGGATAATTTGAGTTGAAAATTAGGTCCTTCTGGGAACACAAGATTGAGAAGATGGATGTGGTAAGTGAAAAACCTCTGTTAGTTCTCATACACATTATAAAGTGAAATGCACCAATAAAGACAATACATCTCATAAGGACATTAATGATATTTTAAAGTTCTAAATTAGTAATAGTGGGAACTATGGTAAAAATAGGTCACGTAGAAGTGACTTGCTGAAAGGTACTTAGCTAGGCAAATGGTATAAGCTAGTGTGTCTAAAAGAAATATAATGTGAAGCCAGGGATGATGGCTCATACCTGTAATCTTAGCACCCTGGGAGGCTGAGGCATGAGGATCACTTGAGCTCGGTTAGGAGTTTGAGACCAGCCTGAGCAAGAGTGAGACCCCATCTCTACTAAAAATAGAAAAATTAGCTGAGTGTCATGGTGGATACTTATAGTCCCAGCTACTTGGGCAGGGGCAGGGGTTGAGGCAGGAGGATCACTTGAACCCAGGAGTTTGAGGTTGCTGTGAGCTGGGCTGACTCCGCAGCACTCTAGCCTGGGCAACAGAGTGAGATTCTGTTTCAAAAAAAGAAAAGGAAAGAAAAGAAAAGAAATATAATGTCAGCCATATGTAATTTAATAATTTCTGATACCCTCATATAAAAAAGGACAGACGAAATTAATTTTTTAAATAATGGACTTTATTGGAGATATATATAATTAATCTACCATAAAATTCATTCCTTTAAAATGTATCGTTTAATGGCTTTTAGTATATTCACAGAGATAAACAGCCATCACCACTGTTATTCTATTACTTTTTCATCACCTCTTAAAAAACTGTACATACAATAGCAGTCACTTCTTATTTTCCCCTTCCCCTAGACCCCGTGACTACTAATCTACTTCTGTCTTTATGGATTTGCCTGTTCTGGGCATTTCATGAAAATGGCATCATACAGTATATGACCTGGCTTTTTTCACTTTACTTGATACTTTTGGGTTTTACTTATTTTGTAGCATATGGGTGAAGTTAATTTTAATAGCTTTTAAGTTAAACTAGTATATCCAAACTATTATCATTTCAACATGTCTTCCATATAAAATTTATTAATGAGATATTTTATATTCTTTATTTTATAATCTTTGAACTCTGGCATCAATTTTTTATTTATAATATGTCTTAATTTAGTATAATCACATTTCAAGTGTTCAGTGGCTACATGTAGCTGGTAGTTACTGTATTGGACAGAATAAGTGTTAAACAGGACTCTTTTCACATTTTTTTTTTATTTTTTTATTTTTTGAGACGGAGCCTCAAGCTATCCCCCTGGGTAGAGTGCCGTGGCATCACGCTCACAGCAACCTCCAACTCCTGGGCTCTAGCGAGTCTCCTGCCTCAGCCTCCCAAGTAGCTGGGACTACAGGCACCCGCCACGCCTGGCCATTTTTTGGTTGCAGCTGTCATTGTTGTTTGGCGGGCCTGGGCTGGGGATTCGAACCCGCCACCTTAGGTGTATGTGGCTGGCGCCTTAGCTGCTTGAGCCACAGCCACTGAGCCTCTTTTCACATTTTAATGAAGTTTATATTTTAAATGATCAGAAAGGAAATATGGACTTTTATTTTAAGCATTTTATTTTATTTTTTTGCTGTTTTTGGCCTGGGCTGGGTTTGAACTTGCCACCTCCAGCATGTGGGATTAGCACCTTACCCTTTTGAGCCACAGGCACTGCCTGAAATATGGACTTTTTTTTTTTTTTTTTTTGAGACAGAGCCTCAAGCTGTCCCCCTGGGTAGAGTGCCGTGGCATTACAGCTCACAGCAACCTCCAACTCCTGGGGTCAAGTGAGTCTCTTGCCTCCACCTCCCAAGTAGCTGGGACCACAGGTGCCCACCCCAATGCCGGACTATTTTTTGGTTGCAGCCGTCATTGTTGTTTGGTGGGCCCGGGCTGGGGATTCGAACCCGCCACCTTAGGTGTACATGGCTGGCTCCTTAGCCGGTTGAGCTATAGGCACTGAGCCTGAAATATGGACTTTTTAAAGAAACATGTTGGGAAGCGGCCTGTGGCTCAAAGGAGTAGGGTACCGTCCTCAAATGCCAGAGGTGATGGGTTCAAACTTGGCCCCAGCCAAAAAATGCAAAAAAAAAAAAAAAGAAAGAAACATACTGGGATCTAAAATGAGTTCTACCACCTAGGCTACCACATTCCTTTCTAATTTCCTTAAACTCTGATTAAGAGTGGGAGATGGGGGTGGGGTGGGAGGGTGTGGGGTGTGGGGTGGGGAGATGGGAGGGGCAGGTGCCTGTGGCTCAAAGGTGTAGGGCTCTGGCTCCATGTGCCAGAGGTGGCAGGTTCAAACCCAGCCCCGGCAAAAAACTGCAAAAAAAATAAAGAGTGGGAGATCGGTTTTCACTGAAGAAAGCTTGAGTCTGCTTCTGTCATTTTCTGAACTTGGTTGCTGGTCTATGAGGTGTTATTTAGGTAGTGATTCCTATGGTATACACACAAGTCTAAGCTCGCTCTGTAGTCTTGTACAAAGTGTTGTAGATCCCAATTGCAAATAGATGGCCTTGTAAGAATGTACACGTAACTTATAATTAATTTAGCTTAGTTATTCTGTAATTAAAGAAGATAGGAATAACAGTTAAAATATGTTGGATGACAGAAAGAAAAAACAGTTTGACACAGGCTATATTCTGTGGAACAATAGGAAGAATGGGCCCAAATGGAATATGATAAAACTCTATTCATTTATTTAATGGCAACTATTGTGTGTTCTGCTGTGGATTTGGTACTTAGGCATTGGGAACAAAGATAAATGAGACCTGTCCTAGTATTTGAGAGTCTTGTAGGTTAGTAGTACATGACAGATACATAAATTAGCTAAATGCAATACCATGTTAGAACTATGATGGATACATATGGGGAGGGAGTACTAAACTCTTATCTAGAGGAAGGTGGAATGAGAACAGGATTATTCTAAATCTTCTTTTTTTTTTGAGACAGAGTCTCAAGCTGTCTTCCTGGGTAGAGTGCTGTGGCATCACAGCTTACAGCAACCTCCAACTCCTGGGCTCAAGTGAGTGTCTCCTGTCTCAGCCTCCCAAGTAGCTGGGACCACAGGCGCCCACCACAACTATTTTTTGGTTGCAGCTGTCGTTGTTTGGTGGGCCCCGGCTGGATTCGAACCCGCCAGCTCAGGTGTACCTTAGCCACAAGTGCACCTTAGCCACTTGAGCCACAGGCGCAGAGTTGATTATTCTAAATCTTATCTAGAAGTTTACCTGGGTTGGGACAGGAGAATGCAGAGTAGGTGCAAAAGAGGACCATTCTAAGTAGAAGAAACTGTTTAAGCAAAGGTATAGAAGTATGTTGGAATGTAAGGAAGAGGTGGGAGTGGCAGGGTGGAATGGGTGGGGAGGAAGGAAATCAGGGTAGTGGTATTGACAAATGATAAGAACGGCATGGTAGGGCAGGGTCAGATAGGATAGTGTGGAGGATAGATTTAAGGAAGATTACTGAAGAAATTCTTGCTAACAATCCAGGCCAGAGATGATCATGGCCCAAACTAAAGCAGTGGCAGTGTGATGGAGAGGCAGAGATGGAGATGAGTGGTGTTGAAGAGATTAAAGCCACATGTAAAGCCCTTTAGTAAATGTTGGGGGGAAAAAAAGAAAGAAAAAAATTTAAAGGACAGTAGGTTTAAATTGTATTAGTAGTAAGATTTGATCTTCCCAATAGCTAGTGTGCTTATGGAATCCACTGACAGAAGTAGAGTCTCCAGAAGGAAGAAGGCCAGAGCTCCATGCTATGTTCTGGTCAGACTGCACCTGGGTATGGTGTTCTACCCTGGATTTGGTGCTCAGTCCCTGGGCATAAGGATAAATAAGACTTAGGCCTTGCCCTTGCGGGTCCTAAAGCTTAGAAAGACTCCATGGACCTGTAAATAAATGTAGTAAAGCCTCACAGGCGTGGTGATTGATGCATATACAGTTCCTTTAAAAGAGAGATGGAACAATCAGAGCATCTGTAAAGAATTGAAACCAGAGGGGGCAGAGGATTTAAAGCCCTGTGGTAGCTGATGAAACGGGATATTTGAAGGGGATATTTAAAGACAAGATCTGCATTAGTTACCTATTGTGTAACAAATCAGCCTCAAACTTAGCAAAAAGCAAACATTTATTATCTCAATTTCTGGGGGGGGGCAGGAATCTAGGCACAGCTGGTCTCTTGAGGTTGTAATCAGAATGTCAGCTGGTCTGCAAGCAGCCTCTGAGGGCTCTGCAGGTCTGGTGGAGGCGTTTCCAAGCTCTTTTGAGGCAGTAGGCTTCAGTCCCTGGCCACATGGGCCTCCCTGCAGGCATGGCATCTGGCTTCCCTCAAGAGTGATCTGAGAGAGTAAGAGATGCCAGGTAGGAAGCCTCAGCACCTGTTATCACCTTGTCTCTGAGTCACTCATTGTTCTCTTATTCTTTTCATTAGAAGCATGTCACTAAGTCCAGCCCACACAAGGGGAGGGGAATTAAATTCCACATCTTGAAGGAACAGTATCATAGAATTTGAGGGCCTATTTTTATAATCACCACAAAATGTCTTAGAGAGGACATGACAACTGTCTTCAAATATTTGGAAAACGTTGTCAGAAGCTACCGTCAGATAGGCTTGGCTCCACCTAAAGAGATAAATGGAAGTGTGCAAAGTTGGAACGGGTACCTGGGGGTGTGGTGAGCCTGTGCCACTAAAGGTAGGTTTTTGGCAGGGATTGGATGACCACTTGGTGCGGTGTTGTGGAGGGGTTTCTAGCACTGGTTAGGAGTGGACTGGATTAGGGTGGGAAAATTAGCACCTTTGGTAAAGAAAGTCTTATTGCTATACAGCCATGCTCATTCATTTATGTATAGCCTAGAGCTGCTTTTATGTATAGAGACAGAGCTGAGGACTCCGACTGAAACTGTATGGCCTGTAAAGTCTGAAATATTTATTATCTGGCCCTTTACAGAAAACATTTACTAACCCTTGGACTAGATGATCTCGAAAGTCCTTCCCAACCTTGAGAGGCATTGTGATATGGTATTTTGATATGGCATTTATTTATTTATAAAACAGGCTGAGGACAAATGATCCTCCCACCTCAGCCTCCTGAGTAGCTGGTACTGCAGGTGTGTGCTATCATGGCTGATATATATATTTTTTTCTTCATAGAGATGAAGTCTTGCTTGTTGCCAAGGCTGGTCTCCAACTCCTAGCCTCTTGCCTTGTCTCCCAAAGTGCTGGGATTATAGATCTGAGCCACTGCGCTAGGCATTTTTAAAAGATTTTTTTTTTCTTTTTGGGTAAAAATGTTTGGGCATAAATTACATACAATTTTGTGGGTAGATGATTCCAAGATTTAAGTCCCTTTCTTTATTTTGACAGCTCCTGAAAGAGAAGGTTGTTTGTATTGCTGCTGGACTGAGGCATGCGTTAGCTGCTACAGGTGATTACTTTACCTTTATTTATTTATTTATTTATTTATTTATTTATTTATTTATTTTTGAGACAGAGCCTCAAGCTGTCCCCCTGGGTAGAGTACCCTGGCATCACAGCTCACAGCAACCTCCAACTCCTGGGCTCAAGTGAGTCTCCTGCATCAGCCTCCCAAGTAGCTGGGACCACAGGTGCCCGCCACAATGCCCAGCTATTGTTTGGTTGCAGCTGTTGTTGTTTGGCGGGCCTGGGCTGGATTCAAACCCGCCACCTTAGGTGTATGTGGCTGGTGCCTTAGCCACTTGAGCCACAGGTGCCGAGCCACCTTTATTTTTTAAATAGGCATGTAATAAGGAGGATCTGAGCTTTAGGAGAAAAACCCTTTAAGGTGATATTTCAAAGGACCCTCCTCTGTTGTAGTTCTGATTAAAAGGGGGGAACATAGAAGTGATGTGGGGGAAGTCTGTAGCAGATAGGGAGGAAGGAAGTGAAGTTTTCTAGCTCTTCTCGGTTCTCTTGATTTGATTACCTTGTTTAATCCTCACATTAAGGAAGTGATGTGAGTTAAATTTTTACATATGAAGAAATTGAGACCTAGGGAAGTTAAAGTGCTTGTGTGAGGTTACATAGGGAGTAAGGTAGTAAGAGAGAGAGGTTGGATCACAGTCTAGGATGGCTTGGGGTCCAAGTCCATATTCTTTTCAGTGAACAGAATTGCCTTTGTAGTAGGTAGTAATGTTTATTAATTCCAAAGCTTCAAATAAGCTTGTCTCCTATACTGTGTGTGGGTGAAGGGATGGACAATATGTATGTGAGGGGAAGTGAGGAGGTGGCATATGGGAGGGCAATGACCTTTTTATCTCCCCTCTTTTCTGCTCACACTGCTTTTGGGTGGAAGGGCAGCTGAGGCTCCAGTACTTGGTAAGGCCAGTTGTGGAGTGGAGAAAGAGAAGAGATGAGGAAAAGTTCGAAGTAGCACTGTGCATCCTGGGGCTTAGTATTGATTATACTTTCTTTAAAAAATTAGACGTTAAGATTCACATACAGTTATAAAATATGAAATAGGCTCCATGTGTTTTTTCCTAGCTTCCTCCAATGGTATCTTGCAAAACTATAGTACAATAGCATAACCTGAAAATCAGCATCAATACAGTTAAGACCTGGGAAAGTTCATTACCACAGGCCCTCAGGTTGCCCTGTCACAGCCAGACCCACTTCCTACCTACCTCCACCCTCTGCTTAGCCCTTGGCTCCCCTCTTCTGTTTTCCATCTTTATGATGTTGTCATTTCAGAAATGTTATATAAACAGTACCATACGGTGTGTAACCTTTTGGGATTAGCTTTTTTTTTTTTTTCCATGCACCATCATTCCCTAGAGGTTCAGTTACATTTTGTGTATCAATAATGTGTTCCTTTTTATTGTTTGTTTTCCATGGCTTGGATGGACCCCGTATTAGTTGGCCAGGGCTTCCGTGACAAAGTACTGCAGACCAGGAGGCTTAAACAACAGAAATTTACTTTCTCATCATTGTGAGTGCTGAAAGGCTAAGATCAATGGGCTATAAGGATCAGTTTCTGGGAGGCCTTTCTTCTGGACTTGTAGATGACCACCTTCTTGCTGCGTTTGTACATGGCTTTTTCTCTGTGCACCTGTGGAGGAGGAGAGAGACCTCTGGTGTCTCTTCCTCTTCTTACAGGGATACCAGTCCTATTAGATCAGTGGTTCTCAACCTTCCCAATGCTGCGGCCCTCTCACAGGTTGAGAACCGCTGTATTAGATGAAGGTCCCATGCATATGTCCCTCCTCTACTGTCTCCTTAGGGCTCATATCTCCGAATCTACTCACTTTGGGGATTAGGGATTCAACATAGGAATTTTGAGGAGACATATTTCATTCTGTGCCAATCATAGTTTGTTTAACTAGTCATTCATTGAAGGCCATTTAGCTTGTTTCTGGTTTTGGCTATTAAGAATATAGCTACTATAAACATTTGTGGATGGGTTTTAATATGAGCATAGATTTTCATGTCTCTGGGATGAATGCCCAGGAGTATAGTTGCTGAGTTGTGTGATAGTGATTACAGTTTTATAAGCAGGTTCTCCTAGGAATCAGCTAGGCAGGAGAAGTGCTTATCGTTGGCTTTCTTCCTCCTTTCCCAGCAACATTTCATAATTGTCAGTCTTTTGTTTTGAACAGCTTTATTTATTTATTTATTTATTTTTTGATGTCACTAGACAATTAAACTTTTATTGAAGCTTAAATTGTGGTATAGAAATACATTTCAGCTGATTTAAGTTCAACACCAATGAAGGGAGAAATTACGGCACCAAAACATTCCCTCCTCTATCCTACTAAGATTAATTTAGATTACTGTTCAGTCTAGTTTTCTCTTTTATAGGCTTTGTTCCACACAAATGTGCAGGTTTTCAATTAGAATTCCTAAATCTGTTAGGAAAAAAAAATCAGACCTCAAGCCAACAATCAGATCTACTAGGATACTGTTCAAGAACAAAATCACTTTGAGCATTGGTCCTCAAAATGGAACACCCCAAAACATTAGGTGCTATGCTCATTACAGAATCAAACTGATCACACTGATTGAAAAATTCCTCACTGAAACTTTCAATCAACATGTTTAAAATAAATCAAAAGTGTTCCATACCACTTGATTTCAAACCAAGTAGGTTTTATGTTTAGAAACACTAAAAAAAGGTGTTTCATTTATAAATACGGAAGGAACAAAACATCACGGTATCAATCCAGTAATTATCAAAATATAGTGAAAAGAAATGTAAAATTTAGTCAATTTTGCTGTTCGCTTAGTTGCTTACATCCCGCAGTATTTGCAAATATAGTTAAAAGATGCTGAGTCTTGAAAGCCTCTATTTTAGTCATTTCCCACTGAGTATTTTAGAATCTAGCATGTCTTATTATTTATTCACTCATTCATATATTCTGCTTCATGGTGTTTATCTGAATAACTTGGATAATTCTCATTCTAGGCAGTTGCTCATTTGATCCTGAATTCCATGGTAACAGAAAACCATACTTAGAGAACACAGGAAGTCAGAACAATCACATGCATCACAAACTCGCAGAACTTGAAGTCACAAGATGAAACAGACATTGATTTTGCTTTGAACCAAAGTTTACAGTATATTGTTAGTGGAAATGGCTGCTAAAGTAAAATGATCCAAACTGACCTGACTTACTGAATCTAGTATAAACTTTATGCTAAACTTTCTTGGTAATCATCTTAGTAATAAAAACCCTTTGATTTACTACTTAGCAAGTAAGGGCTAATCTCATTTCCTGACAAGTACAGAATTACATGATTTCCACAGTTCACCCAATACACCCTAATCTCCACCTATAATTCTCTATGGGTCTTCCTTGCTGATCAGCACCAGAGAATTTTATTTTTGTGACTGTCATCCAAAAGAATCCATACCAATAAAAAGGAGGCCAAATTCCCATGCTCTTAAAAGAAAACTAAGCCCAGGGACTATCTCCCCTTTTCCTCACCTGGGGTATAAGATTTGTATATAAACCCACAGCGTTGACAGTGTATTGCTTTATTTGGAGGGCTTGGGGGAGACACCATCGTAAGGAAAGAAATCAATTATAGGAATATAAATGCACAGACAATTTTTTTTTTTGAGACAGAGCCTCAAGCTGTTCCCTTGGGTAGAGTGCCGTGGCATCACAGCTCACAGCAACCTCCAACTCCTGGGTTCAAGCAAGTCTCCTGCCTCAGCCTCCTAAGTAGCTGGGACCATAGGTGCCTGCCACAATGCCTGGCTATTTTTTGGTTGCAGCCATCATTGTTGTTTGGCAGGGCTGGGCTGGATTTGAACCCGCCAGCTCAGGTGTATGTGGCTGGCACCTTAGCTGCTTGAGCCACAGGCGCCGAGCCTCTTCATTTTTCTTTTCTTTTTTTTCATTTTTCTTAATCAACTCCGCTGTTGTTGCTGCTTCTTAGCAAAACTTGGTAAAAACAAAATTGTAATCATTGAACATAGCACTCTGACAAGACGTTTAAAGCCTTCAATCTTCTGGGGCGAAGAAAGCACAGTGCGACTCTTAGAACTCTATTAACAAACAAGGTTTTCACACGTTTTCCTGGCTTGAAGACTTCCACAACTTTCCCCATCAGGTCATCATAGGAGGTCTGACTTGAGTTTGTTTCAAAGCTAACATAAGAAAATTCTGGTGCTGGAGTGATGTGAATAGTCCAGTAAGTTCCATCCGATTTCATTCCATTCATTGAATACCCACAAGGATTGAACAATGTGGCATCAATGACAGAACTTGGTATCAGGTTACGAATTCCACTCTCACAAGTGACACCCTTTGCAGTAACACCATCTTTCATGTAGAACTGGTCCATAACTGCCGGGTAAAGCTCACTGATCAGCATTTCCAGGGTTTGATCTGGCTGACTGATTACTCGACTCTCTGGGAAATGCAGAGTATGTAAGCACCAACAGTCTGAATTCATACGTCCCATACAATATGCTGCTCCATTTGGGAAAACTGCATTTAGAAATTCTATTTCTTCCTAGAAATTCCAGTGTGGGTACCCTTGGTGAGAAGGCTTCATGAAATTCTTATGAGAATAAAAGAAGTTTTGAATTGAGTCAAATCCACTGTAATCCCTAGCAAGCTTCAACAGGGGAACCAGTGCTTTCAGCAAGAGGGTGGTACCACGTCTTCAAAATGAAATGTCTCTTGGAGACAAACATGCTACTCTCACTGAGTACATAAGCTTCCTGCTTGTCAGTTTTTGTCACACTTATGATTGAACATTGCACATCCTTCAAAAGTATGTCCCA
>CAUYTI010082491.1:0-23305 GCA_963575145.1 Galago senegalensis
AGACTCGCTTGAGCCCAGGAGTTGGAGGTTGCTGTGAGCTGTATATGCCACGGCACTCTACCCAGGGGGATGGCTTGAGGCTCTGTCTCAAAAAAAAAACTATCTCTTATCGGCTCAGTGAAGTGGTTCATGCCTATAATCCCCACACTTTGAAGTTGAGGTGGGAGGTTCTCTTGAGGTCAGGAATTTGAGATCAGCCTTGGTAACATAGTGAGACCCTATAGAAAAAGGGAAAAGGAAAGGGGAGAAGGGAATAAAAGGGGAAAGGAGAAGAAAGAGGAAGGGAAAGAGGGAAAGGAAATGAGGGCAAGGAAGGCAGGGAAAGGGGGAGAGGGAGGGGAAGGGGAACTGCTACTTTTTTCTTTTTTTGAGACAGAGCCTCACTTTGTCGCCCTCACTTTGTCGCCCTTCCATAGACCACTGCGCCTAGTTGGAACTACCTCTTGTAAAGTTGAGGTTGCTATACCTAAGCATAGCCATAATTACCTTAAGAGCCTAGTAAAATATCCTCCCTTTTCCACCTAAATATCTGTATAAAATCAGATTTTCTTCATGTACTTCAACCAAAACATACTGCAACAGACTAGGTATAGAAGTAGATGCAAGAATCCAAATGTCTTCTACTAAGGCAGGCATTAAAGAAACTGGCAGGCCCAGTGAGGTGGCTCACACCTGTAATCCTAGCACTCTGGGAGGCCAAGGTGGGTGGATTGCCTGAGCTCACAAGTTCAAGACCAGCATTAGCCAGAGCGAGGTAACCTCATCTCTAAAAACAGCTGGGTATTGTGGTGGGTGCCTGTAGTCCCAGCTACTCGGGAGGCTGAGGCAAGAGAATCGTCTATGCCCAGGAGTTGGAGGTTGTTGTGAGTGGTGTGATGGCATGGGACTCTACTGAGGGTGATAGAGACTCTGTCTCTACAAAAAAAAGGGATTCAAAATAGAAGAGTATAAAAAGACTGAACCCTCCCATAAGAACCAGCTCTTCCCTCATTAGTCTCTCTCAAATAAATGATAAGCCCAAGAGAAGCATGGCACTCTAGTTTTACCCACGATCCAGCACTCTGAACTACCGCCCAACACCTTCTCAGGAAGTGGCTGCTATATTCAGCTTTTTCTCAGCCTTATAGGTTTCCCAAGTAACTGGTGACAATAAGGGCTATAGAAGCATAAGACATTTTAGTTCATGATTTCATAACTACTCCATCCCCTAACTCAATCAACCTCATAGTCACATACATCTCAAAGAGTACAGACCTTTCAACCATCAGCACCTTTCACCTGCTATTACCAAAAGCAAAGGAAACCCACCCCCAATCCCCAAAACCCCCTCTCACCACTCTGATACTCCTAGATAACCTTCTCATAGAACCATCACCTGCTAACGTTTCTAATTCTTTCCAAATTACAAACATTTCCAAATAAAAATAGGGTCCATAACTAGTCATTTCTACTACCAAACAGAAAAGCTCCAAGTTCACTACCATTCATCCACCTTTAGTAAATCAATGGTCCACCTGGACTCTGTCATAAACAACTACTTCAACCACCACTCACTAAGTCAGACATCATTGCATGATGGCAGAAAGATGATACATTACTCTACTGAGTTTTTACTAATGGATATAACTCCCTTAGGATAAAATTGCAACTGCTTAAAACCCCAAAGCCATCTCTCTCATACAAAGAATGACAATGGCTTTAATTTTAAAAAACATGAACGCATTCTAACAATAGCAACAGAAACTCCCAGAGAAAAGACATTTTCTTGGTTCACCTATTATTATAATAAATACTTAGTTTTAGATGAAAATATTCTTGAGTACTTTGGTGGGGGGAGAGCCAATTAAAGTTAAAAAACATTCTTAGCTATCCAAAATGTGTGGGAGCAGTAGTGTTTCAGATTTGTGGGGTTTTTTTCGTATTTTGGAATATTTGCATTGTACTTACTAAGTGAGCACCTCTAACCCGAAAATCCAAAATGCTCCAAAATCTAAAACTTTTTGAGTGCTATCATGACACTCAAAAGAAATGTTCATTGGTGAATTTTGGATTGTGGATATTCAGATTAGGGAGACTCACTACAAAACATGATCACTGAAGAACTTGGAATATAAAAAAAAAAAATGAAAACATCAGAAGTCTCATTACCACATTGTCTTTCTTCTTCTATGTATGCCATATAATTTTTCTTATTTTTTAATTAAACAAAACTAAAATATGATATATTGCTTCATAGTCCGCTCTTTTCACTTACGAGCATTTTCCCTTGACGTTAAATACTTTCAAATAATCTTGATATCTACATAGTACTCTATCATAAGAACAAAAATACTCTCTCTTAGCCTGCCCTTTATTGTTAGATAGTCTCACTATTGGCAATTTTCTATTACAAAGAACATGCCAGTGACCATCCCTACACGTAAATCTCAATATGCATCTCTTAACTTTTTTAAAGGATAGATTCCTAGAAGACAAACTACTGAGTCAAGGGGTAGGAATATTTTAAAAACTCTTAATATATGTACTGGTACAAACAACCCTCTACACCAGTGGTGTATAAAAGTGTCTTTTTTTTGTTTGTTTTTTACAAAAATGAGTGTTAGTTTTATTTTAGCCTTTGCTATTTGGATAGGTTATAAAGTGGCTTAATCCAGGGTTCTGTTGGAATCCTTGTTGCTTCACAATGTCCTCATCCACACCTGTCCAAGGCAAATCCACAAAGCTAAACAGAAATGCACATAGTGGCTCACACAGACACCATGAGCTGCCCAGGCAGAATAAGAATCACATATCAGGGAATTTTGCCGCTTTAAATAAAGAGAAAACTTCATGCTTTGTGGGGAAATAAGAGTGTCAAAATATGCGGAGATTTAGGTAATTTGGCAATTCCCTGAGTGCAGATTCATTACATCTGGAAGCAAGTTTAGTGCCAACATAAAAATATTTGGGGGAGTAAAGAACAATGGTAGCCCCTCCGTTATAATAAAAACAAGAGTAAATCAAATAGCTTTAATAATGACAGTAGCAACTCACAACTAGGACAATTATACAAACTTAACTAATATCCCCTCCATGGACACATACCCCCCACCTACAACTCTCATATTTTGGAGAAAAAAACACAGGCTGAGGGACGCTGGGAACCATAAAAGAAATGCTCTAACAGCAGGCCCTTACCCCCAGCCTGGTAAATCTCTCATCTATAATCCAACATGAGAGACAACAGGCAAACAGCAAGAGGTCATCGTCAAAGGACCGGTTGCTAAGGGAAGCAAGTGTAGAGGCAGCAAGCATGTCCCCATCAAAGTCCAGCAGCTGCAGAAGAACCACAAAGGTATAGCTCTCTTCAGAGCTGAGCAAGAATGGGGGGCTGGGAGGGGAGGACCCCCAGGCGAGGGGAGACTGGAGGTTGGGGAGAAGGAGGAGGAGGAAAGGGAGAGAAAAACATCAGACCAGCAGCAGCTGTCCAGTGGAACATAAAACCTGGTAGTTTTATGCTGATCAATAAGGTGGAAAGCAGGGGAAAGAAGAAATACAGAAAACAGCCTTTTCTGAACACACCTTTTAAGTGCTAGTCAAATCTTTAAGCATACCTTAGATATGGTTGGATAAAACACACAGCTATGGATAGAGTAGCTGTTAGCAATAAAAGAGAAACCTGCTTTAAGGACCATCTCGGTACACATACATTGTGTTTTGGTAGGAAATCTCTAAATCCTTAGTCCAAAATGTCCCCACCCCCAAACAGCAATACCAGTCACACGCAAGAGGGGATCTACTACTGGTTTACATAACCTAACTGGGAGAATCTGAGGGTGACCCTTAATTTGAGTAGAAGCTGCTCTCATTTTTCTAGGTGAAAGATTCAAGAGCCAATAGGGTTTGTAGTCCCTAAGTGAACACCTCAAATAGTTCCTGTCTCATTTGAGATCTCCAACCCCAGATGCAGCACCAGCCCTTAGGAATCACAGAGGACTCCAAGAAGAAGGTCCATTCCTTCATTCTGGAAAAAGACCTTGGGGACATTAAGAGACTTGCCCAAGGTTACCCAGCTCCTTCTAGAGCTCAGGTCTCCTAACTTTCCGGCCAAAGTTCTTTCCTCTTTCCAAAGTAGATGAGCTACAACTATGAAGGTCTAGGGACAAGAAGGAAAGAGGCTAAAGCCTGGTCTTCACTCCTTGGTTACCGTAGTTTCCAGTTGCTACTATATGGCTTGATTTGCTAAATAAAGGCACTAGTCTCTTTTCTCTTCCGAAAAAGAACAGCCCACCTATTGGTTTTAGTGGATTTTCACAGAAGATAGGCCACCAGGAAGTTGGGCACATCTGTTTGTCCTCACCTAGGGTATCTGTGTCTGTGTCATATAATTCTGAGGAGAAGCTCTTTTGAAAAAGTGCTCAGACCCTCAAAAGAGGTATGGTTCACTCAAAATGATTTCCTGAAACAAGCGAGAAGTTCATCGGGCTAAAAGCGTACACACAAAATGCTCAGGCCTACAAGTGCATCAAAGACTCATATCCCAGGTGGCGCCTGTGGCTCAGTGCGTAAGAAGCTGGCCCCATATACCAAGGGTGGCGGGTTCAAACCCAACCCCAGCCAAACCGCAACAAAAAATAGCTGGGTGTTATGGTGGGCACCTGTAGTCCCAGCTACTCAGGAGGCTGAGGCAAGAGAATCCTAAGCCCAGGAGTTGGAGATTGCTGTGAGCTGTGATGCCACCACACTCTACCAAGGCCGATAAAGTGAGACTCTGTCTCTAAAAAAAAAGACCCTCATCCCATGTGAAGGGCAAAGCTAACATGACACAGGAGATTTCCTCCAGCTTAAACACTCAGATGTCAAAGACTTATGCAATCTGTTTTTAATCAATGGAGCTGTCTCATATTTTGCAGATATAAACCATTGCAGGTTAAAACCAAAAATAAAACTTAATGGTTCTTTCAACAGTCAGACATTATCTGTAATTCGTCCTCAGCTATGCAGAAAAGAATAAATGTGAAATTTTAAAAATTAAAATTCATCTCATTTTATCATTTTGGTGAGTTTAGAAATGCATATATAGGATTTGAGTATTGACAATTATGGTGATTCTGAAATTAAATTTCTAAAATGAAAAACAATATAAATTATTACCAAAGAACTCCTCTGAATTCAAATTAGTAAATACAAATTTACACTGCTCCAGACAACTTAGTGCCACACAGCTAATTAACAAGGGGTTCACCCAGGCAGCATGGAAAAGACTCCAGATTTTATTCCCTGACTGCCACCACCCCATGGCTGCCTTAAGCCAACTCTTTTTGCAATGACAGGATTTCTAAGACCACCCCACTCTATTCTTCTTGTTAATGTCAGAGGGAAATAAAAATATGAAGAGAGATAGAGGTAGGTGCTTATTTGTGTGGAGAAGGACTTTCCAAGGCCATTTTGTCTCTGTCACTGAACATGTTAAAGAACTGAAGACAGAGAAGGGTAAGAAAAAAAGGTGGGGGAAGAATTCATAAGAGTGATTCAAGTGCCTGAAAAGGAACAATTGTCCATAAAATGAACAACCTCAGTGAAATAGTTTGCTACATTTTGGTCATTTTTATAAAAATGATTTTTGGCTAAAACAATCAGCAGTTTCCAGCTGCAGAGATAAAATATAGAAGAAAATAAATCCCTGCTAGTTAGGCTCCTTTACAGTTCACACCCAGAGATTAATTTTAAAAGATCCAACCCAACCCCCTACCCAAAGAATCAGACTCATTCCTGCCCTCTGAGCCTGCTAAGGGCCAAAGAGGAAGACCTCTGTGGCCCTGGGTCGGGCACCGGCAGCCTCTGAGCAGGAGAGGGCAAGGGCTTCTGAATGACCAGATTAAGCCTGAATGGAAGAAGAACCTGTGATTAAGTTTTCTGAATAGCTGGCTCTCTTAAGGGGGAGCAATCTACTTAAAAAAAATGCAGAACCCTAGAGAGGCTCTGTTATTGACATCCAAATACGCGCAAATACTGCTCTGCAAATCAATGGATTTTCACATCCTCTGTAAGATTTAGCTGATCTTCCAGGAGAAGGAAGAAAAATAACACTGCCATAATTCTCAAGATTACCATTTAAACGGTTCATGTTTTAACCACCAGTCTTCCCAAGACAAACTTAGAAACTTCTCCCAGCATCTCACAGCAAAGAAACTAGTTGTTCCCTTAACCTTCAACTAAAACTTCTTTACAATATTATTCCACCTTCATTGGCCCAGAATTCTTGCTGGAATGCTCTCTCAATAGCAAGTAGGAAAGGAAAAGAGCAAGCAGCATTTCATCTAACCTGTGGCAGGCTGGTAAGAATTACCCTCACTACCCAAGACAAAGGCCTGCTGAGATTTTGTTCTACTTTTCTAAGTGGGGGGGTAGGAGGGGGATATCAACATAAATCTTTCCTCCCCAGTGAAAGACCTGAAGACTAAGTTAATTCATAATGAAGACTACTCATATGTCAAGATATAATTCATTAAAAAATCTTCTTGAACAAAATGTTCAATGACACTTCTGTGTTAGAAACTCAAGTTGTCAAATGCTACTGTCTAAAAAAAAAAAAAGTGGGAAAGGATTGTTAGAAGAGGTGAAAAGAAACTCTTTAAAAACCATAATGTTTAAGCTCACTCTGAATGGGAATGTAGGATGCGATCCCTCCAACAGCATCTGGTTCTGCAACTGACATCTAATGCATTTCCCTTAAACTGCAGGGGGCACAAAAAGGAAAGGCACAGATTCTGCCCTCCAAGGTACTGGAGCAGCACAGAGAGGAGATGGTGCCAAAGAATAAAACATACATGGGGGCAAGGACATAATGCCAAGAGGGAGGCCCATCAAGAGAATCTTCTCAGAATGCAAAGATGAGGGCATAAAGAGCTCAGAAAGGGCTTCAGGATTTGGTATTGAGAGATGGAAGGTAAGAAAGTTAACTGTGAGATTTGGGTCCTTCTTTGTTTTTATCTGGAACTTCCAAGGACTTTTAAAGGCAGGTTTCCACTCAGCAACTGATGTAGCAGAGATTACACATTTATTTAATCCTCACAATAACCATATGAAGTATCTTTACAGATATTGATAACAAAAATTCAGAAAGGTTAAGTACCTTGTCTCGAGTCACTCAGCTAGAAAGTAACGTTCAGAATTAGAACTCAGGTCTGATTGCCAAGTCTGATGCTATACTTCCATCTTTGCCTCTATGCTGTATATGGTTCCAAGTATACCCATCCCCTCTAGCGGATTTAAGGCATCCAAAACCCATCTCACAATTTATAACCTGTAGTATAGTACTCATCATATAATTAATATTATTTATAAAAAGCCTCCCTCCAATTAGACTGTGAGTTCCTTAAATACCTCCTTCACCTTCATCTTCTGGCTGAACAAACAATGTGCACAATAAGCTCACCCAAAATGCCAGAGAGCACCTGCTTCAGCTAGAAAGTCGTCAAAGGGCTTTTTGTTCACTTAACCTGTCTGACCCTCAGTTTCCTCATCTGTTAACAGGGATGATAATGATACCTATTTCATAAAATTGTTTTGATAACTGAGTTAGATAATATATGTTAAGTGTTTGGCAGAGCCTGCAACATGCTAAGTATGCCACAAAGGCAGGCAAATAATCTCTAACCTCCAATTTAAAATAAAAGGAAGGTGTGCCAGACCTCACCTTTAATCTACTAGATTAAAAAATCTAGAAACAGGCTTGGCACTCGCAGCTCAGTAAGTAGGGCACCGGCCACATACACCAAGGCAAGTGGTTCGAACCCAGCCCAGGCCTGCTAAACAACCACAACTGCAACAAAAAAATAGCCAGGCATTGTGGTGGGCACCTGTAGTCCCAGCTATTTGGGAGGCTGAGGCAAGAGAATTGCTTGAGCCCAAGAGTTGGAGGTTGTAAGCTGTGATGCCATGGCACTCTACCAAGGGCAACATAGTGAAACTCTGTCTCCAAAAAAAAAAAAAAGCAATACTATATACAGCACAGAACTATCATTACTTTTAAGAATATATCGATATTTGTATGTATATGTTCATTACCCCCTAAAATGTTAACAGTGATTCTGAGTTTTGGGATTTAAGATGACATTCTCTTCCTTGTACCTTCTAGCTCAGTGGTCCTCAAAGGATGGTTTTCTGCATCAGCAGCAAAAGCAGCTTCTGGGGTCTTGTTAGAAATGCAAATTCTCATGCCTCGTATTAGAGCTACTGAATCAGACACTCTAGAGGTGGAGCCAGATGATCTTGATACAAACACAACTTTGAGAATACTGTTCTAGATCACGGAAACTGGTTTTGTAACAAGTGCCACTTTTATAGTCAAAACAATAGAACAATGAAACTTGAAAAAGGGGTCAGTATGGTGATGGATGAACAGCATTTTAAGAGCTGACACATGCCCAAACACAGTCCACGCACCGGGAGGCAGGCACAAGCTAGTCTAGGGCTCACACTGACCTGTTCTGTCCCAGCCACCCCAAAGTTAGTTTCCATGGGGGCTTCTGGGATACCTACAGAGACAAATAGACAAACAAGTCTGGTATAGGGTTTTTTCCCTTTAAAAAAAAATTTTATGGTAAAAAAGTTGGTCAGCTGCAGATTAGAATCTTCACCTTCAATTTTATGGCCTCCAGTCTCAATTTTATGTTAATAGCACCAGTCAGAGCATGACAACTAAGATGAGTACAGACTCATCTTTATAATTTAAAAAGAATCCTAAGTCTATATGTAGTTAACAGCTCAGATGAATGAGATGCCACGTTAAGTTACATGCACTGGCTTTGAGATGGTTCCTCGATGCCCTTCTTTGATCCTATTCTGTGGTCCAGAAGTATTTATAATCCCTAGCTGGCTTCTTCCCCTACAGCTATATCATTAGACTCCACAGGAAGTACAGCACTCCCATTTAGCGAACAGGACCCATGAAGTCTTTATCTCAGCTCCAAATTCAGAAGCTGCTTTTATCTATTAGTGAAACTATGCAAGCCATGATAAAGCACAGAAATCCAACCTTAAAAAATCACTATAAAAAAAAAATCACTATGGTACCATAGTGCTTACGGTGCCAGCCACATGCACACAGGCTGGATGAAACCTGGCCAAGGCCAGCTATACAGCAATGATAACTGCAACAAAAAAAACAGCCGGGGGTTGTAGCAGGTGCCTGTAGTCCCAGCTACTTGGGAGGCTGACACAAGAGAATCACTTGAGCCCAAGAGCTTGAGGTTGCTATGAGCTGTGATGCCACAGCACTCTACCAAGAGTAATAAAGTGAGACTCTGTCTCAAAAAAAAAAAAAAAGTCACTACCTCTTAAAACAAATTAACTTATTCTCACTCTATGAATAGAAGAGCCAGGGTGGGTTGGAGTGGGAGAAAAGCAAGTGTAAACCAATCAGAAGTAACCCATCTATCACCAAGCAGCTACTCAGAGCACTTCCTAGGCCCAGGGAACTGGGGGCCACATCCTCAGTGCTGAGCTTGCTGCTTTGCCAGGGCAGCCAGTGAGTGGCCCTCAGGATCCCAGGAGAGGTGCTGAGGCACTGGGAGCTGAAAGGAGTCAGGGCCGGCTGCCTCTGTACTTCAAGGCAGCGGGTGGTAGCTCATCTAGGTAGTATACAGGTGTGGCATGTTTGGGTAGGCATGACGGCCACAACACCTAGAGCTGAGGTGGACTAAGATGGAAAGACAGAGTTCTGGGTCTGGGCCATGACTGAGTCAGGGCAGGACTTTCAGCCAGAGGATAAGGAGAGTAACACTGGAGTGCAGGCAGGAAACAGTTCTCCCTGATCCAGGACCTATGGCTGAAAGTACTAATTAGCAAAGACTTGCGATAAAGGCCCAAAGGTGAAAGAAAACTGTGATACTTGGGATGGAGTGATCAAATGACTTATAGAAACCTATGCTGAAGAGAACATAGAGGCTCGGCGCCTATAGCTCAACCGGCTAAGGCGCCAGCCACGTACACCTAAGGTGGCGGGTTCGAATACCCATCCCAGACCCGCCAAACAACAATGATGGCTGCAACCAAAAAATGGCCGGCGCTGTGGCGGGCGCCTGTGGTCCCAGCTACTTGGGAGGCGGAGGCAAGAGACTCGCTTGAGCCCAGGAGTTGGAGGTTGCTGTGAGCTTGCTGTGAGCTGTAATGCCACGGCACTCTACCCAGGGGGACAGCTTGCGGCTCTGTCTCAAAAAAAAAAAAGAAAAAAAAAAAAAGAAACTAAAAGAGAACATAGAGAGTCTAGCTTCCTAAATGACCTCAGCTGTGCATTCATATTGCACCTCTGAGCTCCCTTCACACCACAGAAGGCACTAGAAAAGATTGTCAGAGAGGTTCAGTGTGTCTTGATGGTGAGGATAAAAAGTACAGGCAGCACTTCTTGAGGCAAAAGCATTACCTACTCCCCTCTCCCCACCCCCTGGGTTATTAGGATGATTGAGGATTCAGGTAGGGAAGCCACTTTGGAAACCCTAAGAAAATATTTTGCTGGTGGTGACAATGACACTGTATCAGATGTAGGAAAATAGATTAATCATAAATCACAGTGAGAGAATTGTACAGAATCATGTTCTGCAGCCAAGAGAGGCCAGAATGTAACAAATCTTAGAGAAGATGGGGAGAATGGCAGGATGACTCCAGATGGTCGGCAAAATATTTTAGGGGGTTTTGGTGATCCGCAGATCACTTCAACAGTGACATACCAGCCTCCAAGTGCACAAAGACAGCAGTCTTGACCTTAAGGAATGGAACCTAGGGAGGATATTTCAGACAAAAAACCTGGAATGAAAGAAATGAACCAAGGACATGGGCATAGCATCCAGAAAGCAGAGCCACAGAAGAGGTCAGAGTGAAAGGCCTAGAAATCTGACAATGAGATGGTTTTACTGCACAGGACACCAGGGTGGGCTGCCCACACAGAGTCAAAGCAGATCTTGACAGAGCACTCACAATGGTACCTCGAAGGGGAAGTACACAGGCAAGCTTAAAACTTTCCACTAAGGGGTCACTGTGCTTGTGACTCATGTCGAAAGAACTGAGCTATTCAGAAATTCTATTCTAGAAGAATCTTATTAGGAGACCAAGACAGAAGAATCCAGAATACTGAGAGTCATGGCCAGAGAGTGGAGCACTATCTAAAGGTTCTAGAAGAGAACTGGAACCCAAGTGCTCAAGATTAGGACTCAAATTATAAGCCATGAAGGGACTTTGTTATTATGTACCTTACCTGCTGTCCCCCTACATTCAGAGAAGCCTTGGGCCAGCAAGTCAAGTAACAGGTGTATGGGTCAATCCCATTTATGTAAAACCATGTGTGAGTAGAGATAAACGCACAGAAAATAAAAATTAGACATCTAGATGATCGCAGTATTACCTACCAGAAGAATAGGGTGGGAGCGTTTCCCCTGTTGTTCCTATGTACTTTTTCACTGTTGAGATTTTAATGAGTATGTCTTCTTGTGTTATAGGAATAATTCTTTAAAACAAGTTCTTTCTTTACAAAATTTAAGGCCAAGAGTAGAGGAGAGTTTGAGCAATGGCTATCAGTGAATGGCTTTTGATACCAAGTCTCAATGCATCTCATGAGCTCTTTTTCCAAAGGGTATTTTGAGAGTAAATAAGAGCCAGAGAGAAATTGCCACTCCAAAGCACTCTATATAGAAACAGGCTAAAATTTTATGGGGCCCTCGACCCTGAGAAGTTATTAGGTGTAACCGTTGCAAAGCAGCGAGGTGGTAAAGAAAGCACTCCAGAGGGGCTATTCAAGTCTCCAAGATCTTCCCATTTGTAAGTTTGAAAGTTCTTTTGTTCTTCTCCAGGTTTAAGTTTCTGGGTTATCTAGTCTCTTGTTAATAACCAAAGGAGTACATCTGCAGCATGGACTCCTGTACCCTTTATTCACTTCCCCAAATATGAGTGACCCAGAAAACATTAATACCTCAGGTCCTCAAGCAGAAATCTCTCAATTCTGTTTATCAGACCCCACTGTAACACTGCCTCCACGGAGCAACTCTAATAGAGTACTCCAAATAGGAAAAAGGTACCACTCACCCCTATACATTAAAATAATCGTCACTGCCCTGTACCCTAGATCCTGATAAATGGAGAGATGGGGGTGGGGGGAACAGGAGGTTACAAAATGTTAAGGGAGCAAACAAACTCTACACCCACAGAGCTAGAGTTTCTTTGGACATAATCAAGAATCTTCCTTTGTTGTGCCCTAATGTCTATTTTCATCCTGTTCTAGCATCTCCTCGGAGGAAAAACAAAGCTCCACTGCCAGAAAATGTTCCAAGTAATTGTTGATAACAGATAATAGCAGAGGAAGGCCTTTGGTTAATGTTTAAACGTGGCAGAAGCTACGTTAACTCCTTATTAGTTATTATGAGCACCAGGAGGCTTGAACTCAGAACAATGGGCCAGTGGCTCATCAGGAAAAGAACTGCTTCATTCAAGCTCAAGAATGCTCTTTATAAAAACCCTGAATAACACCTAAAACTCCTTTGAACTACCAGACTGCTCAAATTTGATTTGTTTTTAAACTACTATAATGCACAACCTCCTAGTTTTTATAAGCAGAGTCCAATAATTTCTAGAGAAATAATGGAGAAGAAAAGGCACAATCATGGTAGAGCAGGGACATAATTGAGAAAGAATATATTTGCTCATGGGTTTAGATAATATTTTTAAAACCACAAGCTATTAAAATACAGCTTTGCTATGAAAGGAAAGTCTGTATTCTAAAATGTCAGATGATGTGTTTTGGAAGATTTGGCCACTGCTATAGGTGGAACAAACACACACCCAGTTCATCCTAATAAACCTTGGCAATCTTTGTTTCCATATTATTAGCAGTTTTGCGCTTTCATTAAGGTAGCAAGAGGGAGAGGAATGGCACATGGAGAAGAGAAGAGAGGACAGTATCTCTTGGGCAGTACGTATATTAAAGATTTACTACTGGTATAAAGATGGCTATAGAGCCTCTGATGAGCAGATATTCAGTGATTTTATTCTATTGCAGCCAGTTAACACCCAAACAGGATTTAAGGCAACATGAGTCAGCTCTGCCCAACCCTGGTTCCAGTTGCAGAAGCCCACCACTCTGCCCAATTCTGCCTCTCAGCTACCATCACTGTAGAGCAGCAGTTCTCAACCTGTGGGTCATGACCCCTTTTAACTGTATTAAAGGGTTGCAGCATTAGGAAGGTTGAGAACCACTGCTATACAGCAAATTGGCAATTTATCTTAGATCAATATGAGTAACAGCATGGTGACAGATTATGAGGACATTCACACAAGGACCCAGTGTTGCTGGGTAGCTACTACCCTCTCATATTGCCTGAGATTCTGCACATGCCAACAGCGATCTGGGTAAAAATGGACATTTTGTACTCACTGCAAAGGTAGAGAGTCAGGTCCCCTCCACTCATGCAGATCACTGATCAAAGATCAAAGAGGCAACTGGTTACATTCTTACTCAACAATGTTAAGTAGTTGTTTTTTTTTATTTTTTGGTTTTAATTCAAACCAAGAGAGACCTTTGAGATACAGGCCTCATTTTACAGGTGAAGAAACCAAGGCCAAAAGAGGAGACAGAAGACAGGCCTCCCCTCAGCTCCACTGCCCACATTGCCCCCTGCTTGGACATTTTCACCCTTGGTTACAAAAAGGCGATCAGTAATTACCACAAGTGGAGTTGAACTGGTCCTCTTGGTGCTTGAGCCAGGTAAGGTTATCTGAGTCTCAGCTCAAGTGCCACACATCACACCTGTCTCTTCCACGGCTTTTGTCCCAAGGTGACCAATGCCTGGCCAATGACTTGCACTATCATTACCACAGTTCTCTCAGGCTGTCTACAGCAGTGATTCTCAACCTTCCTAATGCCGCAACCCTTTAATATAGTTCCTGTGGGTCACAACCCACAGGTTGAGAACCACTGGTCTACAAGGATGTGTCACTGAGCTCAAAAGCACTTTCCCGTCATGCCAGCTGCCTTTTCCATCCATAGGAACTTCATCTATATATATTTTGCCATTTGACCAAAACTTAGCTGTTCCTCAATCACATGTTCTCGTTACATGTAATCTGATACCAGAGGGACAATGTACTAGATCTGGTTTTCCCTAGTACAACATTAGCTCCACAGGGCAAAGAGTTTTGTCACTTCTACAGCAGTATTCCATATGGTACCTAGTATGGAAGGAAGGAAATATGGAAGGATGGACAGATGTGTGGGTGAGTGGATATGTGGACAGGTGGATGCGTAGACTGGATTACATAATAAAGTAGTAGCCTCCTTCCTTGTTTTCCCTTTTGCCAATTCCCATCTCAAAATAGTAATGCTGACTTAACAGTAGAATTTGTGCTATACTTATGACAGTCTTGGGGCAATAATCCCGGGGTTTCCCTCATGCTAACTGCTATACAATTTCAGTCTTCTTCAAGTTATACAAGTACCCACAAAGTATTTTGTCTACTGAGCCAAGACTGGGAGATTCTAGCTTCTTTTGCAGGCAGCAGGAAGAAAGTTACAAGAGCCATTGGATCTGCTCCATTTCACCTGGGCTCAATTTCTTTAATGCCTAAAGCCCAATAATTAAGGGTCCTTCAAAGTATGACCATCAGTGCAAGATTTATCTAGCCATTCAACAGCACAAGACCCTGGCAGACCGCACCAATCTTCGTCAATCTGCTGATGAATCACTGAAACAACAAAAGTGGCATCATGGCAAAAATAAGTAAAAGTTCCTACTTTCTAGAAGATCCTAAAATGTTGCACCAAAATGATTACTTTTCCTCCAGAGTGGTATACGCTTCACAATGCTGCTTGCTTTGTATACATGTCAAGGCATAGGTAAAAGACTTGTGGTGAAAACCCTGGCTGCCTCTTACACTCTAGCCAAACCCCTACACTCCCACCCCACTGCCTGCTCTCTTGGTTCACCACTGAAAAGCCAATAATCTCCATTCAAGCAAAGCCCATGACAAAGACCCATCCATGTAATATGCCTTTACCATCAGCATGGCAGGAGCCCAAAGCTGTTTCCTGAATAGTTGGTATAAATTTGCACTGAATAAGGAAATGTGGCCTTCTCCATTCCTCTTCTGACTTAAAGCTCTCTCCGTGAGCTTAAAGTGCTCTGTGCTCAAAGAATAAGAACCAACCAAGACATCCTCAGAAGGCCACATCTCAAGCTCAGGAATAGCTGGTGCATTATTAACACAGCAATGTCTAGAAAGGCACTTCCTGTTATGTGGCCTGTGTATAATCTGCCAAGTGGTTAAGACAAGCATCAAAACACTACTATCATTTCCATTTGACAAATGAGCAACCTAACTTTGGGGCCACTAAGAGGCTTAAATCCTTAAAGAAAGCAATAGAACCAGTACTTGAAACCAATCTTCCTACTCCCAGGGAAGCACATAACTTAGAAAGGCCACCATCTTCCCCTGGGCCTCTGACTAGAGTCTGTACCCACTTACTACTCTCTAGCTGACCTCCTCTACATGTTTCTAGATCTGTTTATGCCAACTCATCTCCTATAAATGTAACTAAATTAAATATTAGACAGTGCAAAATATAGTTTTTTCCTATGAAAACTGATACTTTGGAAAGAAAGATTAAATTAAGGCAAATAACTAAAAGAAAACAACTGCCAAGAGCTTAATACAACTTTTTAAGACTCAAAAAAGGGGAATTCTAGAAGGCATCTAGTAGCTTTACAAGTGTCAATAAGTATTTGCCCCGCTTTTAAAAAAAGACAGAAATGTAAATTATAAATTCTAAGTGGATGGGGTAGGGAATTTGTAGTCTTGGGGCCACATGTGGCCTTCTGGATTGAATGTTGGCCTTTGGACTGAATCCAAACTTCACAGAACCAATCCTTTTAATAAAGTGTATGGCGTTGAGGGGTCACATTCGGGGACCTGGAAGGTCACAGGTTCCCCATCCTGTTGAAATATAAGACTTAGAGAGTGCAAATCTGTGGTTCTATTTGTAAAGACCTCAGTTTAAATGTCCAAGTCTTAGAAGCTTTAATTAAAACTTTATTTTAAACTATCGTTATTTTTAAATCATTCCCTGTTTCAACTTAATGGACCTTTTTCAATTACCCCACCACTGATAGGTCCTAACAGTATCAGATAACAAGGCTTCTGCCAAAGTGTGAAAATCGTGAAAGGGCACACACTCAAGTTGGCATCTGCCAACGTTGGCCACTGACATCTAGAAATTTCTAGGTTCTCAAATTGGGACAAGTTTAAAAATAACTTAATTCTTATTACAAAAGAAAACATCCCTTCACAGAAATGTATTAGTAGTATAAGTCGACCTCAATTCAATCATCAGTCTAGAGAATTTCTTGAGCATGGCTAGGCACAGTGGGCTCACACCTGTAATCCCAGCACTTGGGAGGCCGAGGCGATGGATTGCCTGAGCTCACAGGTTTGAGACTAGCATGAGCCAGGGCGAAACCCTGTCTGTCAAAAAAATAGCCGGGTGTTGTGGTGGGCACCTATAGTCCCAACAACTGGGGAGGCTAAAGCAAGAGGATCACTTGAACCCAAGAGTTGGAGGTTGCTGTGAGCTAAGATGCCATGGCACTCTATGAAGGGTGACCAAGTGAGACTCTGTCTCACAAAAAAAAAAAAAAAGAAAGAAAGAAAGAAAGAATTTTCAGAGCAATAGTTCTCAACTGAGGTCAACTTTGCCCCTCCTAACCTCCAACCAGAGGACATTTGGCAATATCTAGAGACATTTCTGGTTGTCTTAACTGGGGAGGGGGTTTTATTACTGGTATCTAGTAGGTAGAGGCCTGGGATATTGCCCAATACCCTACAATACACAGGACAGGACCCAAAACAAAACAATTATGCAGTTCCAAATGTCAACAGTGCCACAGTGGAGAAATCTGATCTATGGTAGGGAAAAAGGAATCCCCCAAACCTACAGATACTTTTATATATCAGAGTCAGCTTTTGAATAAACAAAAGGAAGAGATGATTTCTTCCCTGTTGGTTTAAACATTATTCAAAAGTCATTGGCATCCTGATATTCTTAATAAAACTCCAAATCTCTCAGCAAGAATTTTCAAAGATCACAATTTTTGCTTATGCAGCAAAACAGCACAACAGTCTTGGCAGTGTTTTTTTTCTTTTATATTCTGTAATACCTCCAATTAGCTCATAGATAGTTAGAAAAGTGGATGAAAATATCTGCCCAAAGCTTTATTTTTAAAAAACAGAAAAGATGAAAAAATGAAATTAGCTAACCACTGTGGCTCACACCTGTAATCCTAGCATTGTGGGAGGCCAAGGTAGGTGGATCACTTGAGCTTAGGGTTTTGGGACCAGCCTGATCTTAGGAGTCTGAGACCCCTTCTCTACTAAAAATAGAAAAACTAGCCAGGCACAGTGGCACACACTTGTCCAAGCTACCTGGGAGGCTGAGGCAAAAGGATTACTCAAGCCCAAGAGTTTAAGTTTGCCAGGGCAACAGAGTGAGACCCCCTCAAAAGAGGGGAGAGGTGGAGAGCAGAGGGGAGGGGAAAGGAGGGGAGGGAGGGAAGAGAAATTAGTTCAGTTTGCTGTAGTAGTAGATTGTGGGTGAAATTTTTCCTTGTTTGTTGCTTCCTTTCATCATTACGTCATCTGTCTGCATCTATGCAGTATACATACTTTAGTAGTTAAATACCTTACAGAAACCTTAATGGGCCCTGGATTTTTTTAAAGCCAGCTATAAAAAACATTTCTGGAACAAACAGAGAAATTTAAATATGTCGAGTTCTTAGGGATGATGATGGCACAGTGGGTTAGGATCATGTCCTTAGTCTTAGCAGATGTATGTTGGAGTACTAAGGGGTAAAATGTTACAATGTTGGCAATTTTCATGGTGTTGGAGTACTGAGATGTAAAACATCACAATGTTGGCAACTTTCAAATGGCCTAGCCAAAAAGGAAGGTTTAAAAAAAAAAAAAAAAAAGACTAAACCCATGTAAGAGAGACCATACACTGATCAATTATTAACATTTTGCCACATACCAAACTATTCATTCAACTTGTCTATGGGCTTAAAAACTTTCAAATCTGAAAAACGGTAGTGGGAGCCCAGGTGCAATAGCTCATTTCAGTAATCTAGCACTTGGTGATGCCAAGGCTCAAGGATCACTTGAGATTAGGAGTTTGAGACTGGTGTGGGCAACACCGTGAGACTCTGTCTCTACTAAACATAAGAAAATTAGTTGGGTATGCTGGCATGTGTTTATAGTCCTAGCTACTTAGCAGAATAAAGCAGGAAAATCACTTGAGTGCAAGAATGTGATGTTGCAGTGAATTATGAACACACCAGTACTGTACTCTAGCCTGGGAGGCAAAGCTAGACTCTGTCTCCAAAAAAAAAAATGCAGAAAGGGGAAAGACCAAGATAGAAGAAAAGGAGACACCAACCAACTGGCAATTATCATTGGATCATGGCTCTAGACCAGGAATAGGAAACCTCTTCATGTTTGAAGGCCACATTAATTTAGCTGTAATAAGGCCATGTTCAAGAAAGTTCAATCATACATACTTTATTTCATAAATAATACTGTATATTTAATATTCAAAAAATGAAAGCTATTTCTTAAAGTTAATTAACCTTTTAATGACTTCATTGTGTCTGCTTCACTATGTTGGAAAGCATTTGAATATTTGCTTGCAGCATTGGAAGCCAACAGTTCCAACTGATTCTCTAGATGGGTATTAGCCATTTGTGACCTTAAGGATGTCTTGATTTGGGTTAGGTAGGAGAAAGCAGACTCACAGCAACAAGTGGTTGAAAAGCAAGAAACTTTTTTTCAGGCGTGTTGCAAAAGGCATGGATATTCTGTATTTTCCTGTATTTCTTTTTTTTTCTTTTGAGATCGTCTCACTTTGTCACCCTGGATAGAGTGCTGTGGCATCATAGTTTACAGCAACTTCAAACTCTTGGGCTCAAGCAATCCTCTTGCCTCAGCCTCCCCAGCAGCTGAGACTACAGGTACCTGCCACAATGCCCAGCTAATTTTAAAGAAGGAGTCTTGTTCTTGTTCAGGTTGGTCTTGAACTCCTGAGTTCAAAAAATCCACCCACCTCTGTCTCCCAGATTGCTAGGATTACAAGCATGAGCCACCATGCCTGGCTTCCCATATTTCAATTAGATCTTTCTTAACATCACATAAGGACTTTTAAATGTGATCTAATAGCTCGATCAATTCCATCTGTAGTTCTTTAGGTGCCTTGGCGATATCAACTAGGTGAGGCTGACATGCTAATTTGAGTGTGATGTCATAATTCTCAAAGCCCTGACAGGAAAATTAGGTCAATGGGGCAGGGGAGAGGGGACATTGGCTCATGCCTGTAATCCTAGCACTCTGGGAGGCCGAGGCAGGCAGATGGCTTGAGCTCACGATTCCGAAACCAGCCTCCGCTACAGCGAGACTCTGTCTCTAAAAATAGTCAGGCTTTGTGGCAGGCGCCTGTAGTCCCAGCTACTCAGGAAACTGAGATAAGAGAATCACTTAAGTCCAAGAGTTTGAGGTTACTGCGAGCAATAAGGCCATAGCCCTCAACACCAGGGCGACTGAGTGAGACTCAGTCTCAAAAAAAAGAAAGAAAGAAAGAAAGAAACAAAAAAGAAAAAGAAAAGAAAATTAGGTCAATGTAGGGAGGTGGTCAACTACGGAGGTTCTACTGTATATACATTTTTTCCTTTCGTATTGCAGGTTCTACTGTATATACATTTTTTCCTTTCGTATTGCATGAAGTTGTTCTGTTAAGTTGAAGGTTTAATTCATGCTGCCAATCAGTTCTCCTTGAAAGAGGCAGTTGCTTAAACTTCAAAATATTATTGGTGTCTAAGCATCCTACCTCTTAGACAATTTCTTTCACAATTTCTACATCACTAAATGGCTTCCATTTTCCCCCCAAGTATATAAGCTACTTTATAAGTTGCTTTGACAGCCTGAGCAAGAGCAAGACCCCATCTCTTAAAAAATAATAATAATAACAATAAATAACCAAGCACTGTGGCAGGCACCTATAGTCCCACTCACCAGGGAGGCTGACAGTTGAGGCAAGAGAATTGCTTTGAGCCCAAGAGTTTAAGGCTGCTGTGAGCTATGATACCACGACACTATTGAGGGTGACAAGACAGGCCAGAAACTTTGTCTCAAAAAAAAGTTGCTTTGGGGCATTATTTCCAAGTTTTTATGCAGCTTTAAAGAATTGTCTTTGCTTTTCATCTCTTTTTTTTTTTTTGAGACAGAGCCTCAAGCTGTCCCCCTGGGTAGAGTGCCGTGGCATAGCTCACAGCAACCTCCAACTCCTGGGCTCAAGCGAGTTTCCTGCCTCCGCCTCCCAAGTTGCTGGGACCACAGGCGCCCACCACAACGTCTGGCTATTTCTTTTTTTTTTTGGTTGAAGCCATCATTGTTGTTTGGTGGGCCTGGGCTAGATTCAAACCCGCCACCTTAGGTGTATGTGGCTGGCGCCTTAGCCACTTGAGCCACAGGCGCCAAGCCTTTTTATCTTATTTTAATTTCAAAATATTAAGTGGTTACAAATATTTTAGGCTACATGGATCATTTTGTAATGCTTGAATCCTGGCCATAGGTGCGCCCGTCACCCAAACACTGTTCACTGAACTTATTAGACTGATTTATTCCTCTCCCTTGCTTTTCATCTTTTAATCTCTGCATTACAACTTTTCACACTTCTCTCTCTAACTTAAAATACTGTGGTCCTTATGAGTGTTATAATGCTGATGAGCACTGAATTTCTTTAACGTTGATATGAGAAAACAAGTAAATCATCTTATCTTTGGCAGAAACAAGATAATGTTGCAGTTTCCAATCCTCATTAAGAAATCTATTTTCTTCCTTGAGCATTCTCTTGGTCTTCCTTGACATGATGGGCTGTTAAGCAGACAGAATTAAAAAATATTGTCGAGCCATTCAACTATTCACAAATTCCACTTCAAACAAAAACACCATGTACTGCTGTCAAAAGTTGCTACCATACCAGACTAGTGTACTAGAGCTCCATAAACTCTCTCTAGCCAGCTTCATGTGGTAGTGGCACCAAGTCAGGAAAGGGAAACTAGACCTATATCCCGAGCATAGCCACCATCAATTTAGCCGTTGTGGCTTACTAATATTCTATCTAATTGTGCCGGTCAATCTGGGAAGACTGTTTCTTTGCAATTTATTTTATTCTTTGGTATTTTAAATATATTCATTTTAGAAATAAAATGAAAATATAAAAGATGAACAAAAATGTATTAATAAAAATAAAAAGATTTGCTCTGTATAATTTAGATTCAGTTAAAAGGCTGCTAAGAACCTAGAAGGCCACAGGTTCCCTATCCCTGCTCTGAAATGTTTCTAAATACAATCAAACTGGAGATGATAGTCTTGCCTTCATTATTTTAAAGCTCCATAGCTGCCTTTTACAGGTACAGCAAAATACAGTAAGCACAACATCAGCACAAAAGGCACAATCAACAGATGTACTCCCCAACCCATATCACAGACCTCTTGACACAACTGGAGACCATGGAAGACCAATGCAAAGTCAGATCATTCTTCTGAAGATGTACACGTTCACAAACACACACATATGCACCCTAAAATGGAAATCTGTCTGAGCTCAAGCCTTGTAAACAGGGAAGCCACAAGTTGGAACTATTATAAAATATGCTGCCATGTGAGAAACAGACTTTATCTATTCTATGAAGAGAAAGCATCAAGAATCAGGTAAGCTCGTAAACCCTGTGCACTCCTGTTAACAACAGTGAAGAACATGAATACTGCTTAAGACTTCACATACACACTCACTCACATACATATCGATTTGCTTTGGAGGGGCTACAAATCAGAGCAGAACAAAGAGAAAGGAAGTCAATCTAAGCGCAACAAGTTGTGACTTATCTTAACTTTGCAAAAACATACTCATTTTATATATAAGTCAAAATAGTCCAGGCTTCCAGGATCCTTTGAACAGGTTTACAAATGAGAAGGAATGCCATTTTATGAAAGGGTACATTTCAGGTAAGCTGACTTTGCCAACTCCAATGGAATACCCTCTCCCCTGCCAAAAAACCTCACAAGTTTACATTTATACTTCAAGAAAAGTGACTTGTTTTATTCACCTTAAAGAATCAAAAAAAAAGGGGGGGGGCATGGTGGTGTATACCTGTAGTTCCAGCTACTCAGGAGGTTCAAGGCCAGAAGTTTGAGGCCAGCTTAGGCAAAATAAAGAAGAAAAAAAGAAAACACACACACACACACTGCTTGGACTAGAGATTTTTCAAACCAATTTGTTTAAAACCTACCAGGCATGGTGGCTCACACCTATAATCCTAGCACTCTGGGAGGCCAAGGTGGGTGGATTGCCTGAGCTCAGAGGTTCAAAACCAGCCAGAGCCAAAGACCTAGTGTCTAAAAAATTAGGCGGGTGGGGCAGCACCTGTGGCTCAAAGGAGTAGGGCGCCAGCCCCATATACTGAAGGTGGTGGGTTCAAACCCGGGCCTGGCCAAAAACTGCAAAAAAACAAAAAAAAACTAGCCGGGCATTGTGGTGGGCACCTGTAGTCCCAGCTACTTGGGAGGCTGGGGTAAGAGAATCACTCAGGGTCAAGAGTTTGAGGTTGTTGTGAGCTGTGACACCACAACACTCTACCAAGGCGATATAGTAAGACTGTCTTAAAACAATACACCAGAAATTCCACCCAGCTGGCTAACTGCACACTCCTCAGTAGCGCACACACACTCTATTACAGAAAAACCTAGTCTCTGAACAAAATACCCACAAGCTCCCTGCAGTCACAAGGCCACACTACTACAAAGCAAAGGGAGGGAGAAAATGAAGGGCAGGCCACAGGCTCTGCCTCAGGAAACGGGAGCTGGCAAATCATTCAAACACCACAGGGGCTTCACAGCAACTTCCTGGGTTCTCCTGCTGCATGATCTCTAGGGCTATTCTTAGGCAGAAAGAGAGACATGGAGAAACTTGTATCTAAAAGGGGTAGAGGCTCGGCGCCTGTGGCTCAAGCAGCTAAGGTGCCAGCCACATACACCTAAGGTGGCGGGTTCAAATCCCCAGCCCGGGCCCACCAAACAACAATGATGGTTGCAACCAAAAAATGGCCAGGCATTGTGGTGGGCGCCTGTAGTCCCAGCTACTTGGGAGGCTGAGGCAGGAGACTTGCTTGAGCCCAGGAGTTGGAGGTTGCTGTGAGCATGATGCCATGGCACTCTACCCAGGGGGATAGCTTGAGGCTCC
>CAUYTI010082495.1:0-43300 GCA_963575145.1 Galago senegalensis
CGCCTGTGGTCCCAGCTACTTGGGAGGCAGAGGCAAGAGACTCGCTTGAGCCCAGGAGTTGGAGGTTGCTGTGAGCTGTGATGTCACGGCACTCTACCCAGGGGGACAGCTTGAGGCTCTGTCTCAAAAAAAAAAAAAAAAGTACTTTGACCCATTCATGATTTTCACAGAAGAGGAAACCAACTTCAAGCAATGGAAAGTAATTCACTCAAAGCACTGGAATCCAAATCACCTGGCATTCAAAATCTGTACTTTTTCATTACACCTAAGTGCTTTACCTTCAGAGTTCAGTAGTTGTTTTACAGCTGTGTCAAGTTGGATCGGTTAACATGATTTCTTGGACCCTCAGTTTGGTACAAACCTCTACCAGAAAAAAGATATTACAATATAAAAGTTTGCAAAACACCTGACAGCACTACTAGGATTTAAGGAGTCCTCAATAAATTACAGAACCCTTTTAACCTGAGGGCCACAGCAAGGGCACTAAGAGTACAGGTGCATCTTCTATACTGGACCTGAGTTCTCAAGAACAGGGACGTTGGCCAGGCGCGGTGGCTCACGCCTGTGCTTCTAACATTCTGGGAGGCCGAGGCGGGTGGATTTCCTTTGCTCGGGTGGTCGAGACCAGCCAGATCAAAAAAAGCCAGGCGTTGTGGCGGGTGCCCGTATTCCCATCTGCTTGGGAGGCTGAGGCAAGAGAATCGCTTAAGCCCCAGAGTTTGAGGCTGGTGGGAGCTGTGACGCCACAGCACTCTACCCAGTGCGAAAAAGTGAGACTGTCTCAAAAAAAAAAAAAAAAAAAAACCAGGGACCTTTTTTTGTCTATCCTCGTAACCTTTTCAGGGCAATGCATGACAAACACGTAAGTTTTATTTTTACTTCTTTCCCCTTCCTAAGTGTTAAAAAAGCTTTGTTATCTTAGTAAACATACTTGTAGGAAAGATTGGTGTTTTTACATTCGATTAAATAGTAAGAAACCATGCTATAAAGATTTCCCTTTAGATTTTTTTTTTCCTATTTCTCTAGAGAGTGCAAATATTTGACATTTTCCAAGTATCATTTAACATCTCTATACAACCTACCTCTTTGTTCACAAAACCCTCTTTAAGATAGTTTTCAACCTCAGGTCTCAAAGATATTTTAGGGAAAACAGACATTTTTATCCTGTTGTTTAGTTCTCCAAGACAGGTGCTGGAAAAACGGTTTTTTTTTTTTTCTTTCTGAATTACAGTGAGCAGTGTCTTGACAACGAACAGCCACACACAAAGCGCCGGTAATACGAAGTATTCAGGGAAATCGTGCCGATCACGCCCAGTTTTTAATTCGTTTCGCGGAGAAGCGTCCACGCTTTTTCGAGCCTCACCAGATTTTAAATGTCTTTGCTCCGCTGGGGATGGTCACGGAAGTCACTGAGGCGATGCCACACAGGTCGCGGAGAAATCCCCTCCAAAATTAAAAGAAAAGCTTAGTAGCTGAATCGTGGCGAACTGAATTAACCAAGCTGGCAGCCGCTCTCCTGCCTGCTATCTTATAAAACACCCTTATTTTTAAACCCGCGCCGCCAACTTTTCCGCGGAAAACCTCTTTCCGATTGCGTCACATCCGGCGCCGGCGAGGCTCCTCCTCCCTTTCCAGTCTCCCAATCCGCAGCCGAAAACAGCGGCTAGCCCCGCCCCGCGGACGGCGGCTCCGCCCGCCGAATCAGGCAGGGCCACAGTAGGGAGGGACGGTGGGCGGGGCGAGTAAACACGTCTCGCTGCAGGCAGGGGAAGACTGGATGCCGAGAAATGGCGTGGGTTGGAGGAAGACCCGGCCTGCCTGGATCATGGGAGAGGATCAACTGCGCTCCCGCCGGGTAACCTCAAAGTAGAGGAAGTGGACGAGTTTAAATCACTACCTGCTTTATCTTGAAAATATCTTTCCAATCTAGGTAAGGAGGAACCACATAGACTCTGGAAAAGAAAAGGGCTTTAACTTGTAAGTAGAGTTTAGCAAGATCTCTGGACGATCTCTCCTTGCAGTGATTAGGTACTTGACTTCTAGATCAGCTTCAAAAAACAAAAACCTCCTATAATCGAGCAATTACAAACCACCGTGACTGCCACTGAACAGCAGAACCCTTATGGCTTTATGTCTTTAAATTAAGATCGACATTTTGAGGTACCCGTTAGAAGGAACGCTTACCAAATGTGAGAAGGCTGATCATAATGAGATGTTAATTCTCACTGATTGCATATCGGCCAAAGGCAAAGGCCTAAGGATGCTTTGACCTATTTGGCGTTTTGAAACTCAGAACGTCATGACTCCTCTTTGTAAACATAAAACAACTTCATCAGAATCTTACCTTACATATACTCTTCCCACTGATGGGAACGTTAAATTTCTTTTGTACTATCGAGAGCATCTTAAAAGTGTTGTTTTCTCAATAGACATTTACTGAAAATGACATGATGTTGACTTCTTACATCATATGAAAGAACAGAATTTTCTTACAGGAAATCTGTCAATCTCATCTAAAATGGAGACTAATCAGTTAGACTAAAATCACAATGAACATTACCTTACAGGTTGAGGAGAGTTTTCAAAAACACTTAAATGAGTAAATTTCATTCCTTGCTGGAAGAACATTCTGTGCTCTGAAATCTTGGTTCAACCCTTGAACGAATTGATCTTAATTATCTGTGTAATAATTTGAATTTAATTCCAGCTGAGGCTAGTTCTTCCCAGTAGTATTATCTGTCCTAAAGTTCGTTTATAATAGTTTGTTTATAATAAGAAATATTATAGTTTCATTTCTCAAATTCTCCACTTGACATTTTTCTTCCTAAAATTTCAGTTTCTTTGGTTTGTACCTTTTTTTGGTTGTTGTTTGCAGTTTTTTTGACCGGGGCAAGGCTTGAACCCACCACCCCCAGTATATGGGGCCAGAACCTTACTCCTTGAGCCACAGGTGCCACCCTGCATTATATCTTTTTTTATACTGGACAAAGTTTACTGAGTTTCCATCTTAATTAAAAGTTATTTCCAATTAACACTTAAGAAAATAAGTTCTAATCCTAATAATAGTATTATGTTCCTTTTTATCATGATATTTTTTCTTATTTCATGAACTCAAACTTATTGTCAAATAGTACCATTCTACAGAACAGTATCACCTCCTCTGTACCAAGGGCTACCCTAAAAGTACTTTTTAAAAATTGTAAAGGATTGTTTTAAGAAAAAAAATCAGACAGAAGTTATGTTTCTAAGTGCTAAATTTAAAAACTCGAAATTTCTCTGAAGTAATTAGCAGTATTGTACTACAATTTATATAACTGATACAAGCATACGATATGAATTTACTGTATTTTTTTCTAACAGATCCATAGATACACCAGTGTGACTTGTTAAGATAATACAGCACTATATACCATTAATCAATGATGCCCATTGTTTCATGTGGCTAATTTTCTTCTCCGCTTTTTAAATAAATATTTCAAATTTCTAAATCTGCTAATTTAACATTTTGATATGAAAACTATTTAAAAATATTAGAGCAGTTTTATTTTCAGGTAAACTGTTCATAGAAAAGATGTTTACAAAAAAAAGTAAATTTTAACAACAGTCCAACATAAAGTTTCCGGATATTTCCAAGGACTAGAACCAATAAAAATATCAACAGCCCTCCTCAAATATATTAATTCACTTAGGAGTGGAAATATAATTCAAATTTACCGTTTCTAAAATGTCATTAGGCTGTAATAAAAATGTTTAAGAAATCTATAGTTTTTCACTTCAACTCTGTTTTTTAATAGAAAATGCTCTGTTCTTTCCAGAAACTGTCTCTTAGAAATCTGAAATCGAGGGGAAAAAATTATGTGGTTTATATCCACGTCTAAAAATTGAAGAATCTGTTACAGAATCTATACATTTATTCTTTAATGAACCTAGGCCTAGAAATGTCCCGGTAAGTTTTGATTCATACAAACACAAAATCGTTTACATTTATGGCCCAAGTTGATACACAAGTTAAATTAATCTCCATAGGTTGAGTACATCTCTTTATCATAAAGATGAAGCATTATTATCCTGCCTCTAAGTGTGAAAGGGTCTGTGAAACCGTAGCACTGGGAGGACATCATACACGTCCCTTTGCACATGGAATGAAACAGTTTGACATTTTAAAAGTCCACGCTGCCAGGGTTAATATCCAACCCCCTGACTAAAGTCATAGTCCTTTCAGTTAAGCTTGCTTCGTCAGCTGGTTTCAGGGACACCCAATTTCGTCTCATTCGAGGCTGTGAAGGTTTACCTTTCCATCTCTTGGAACTTTCTGCATCATGAAGAAGGTTTTAAAAAAAAAAGGACCTAACCATGGATGGAAACCAAAATTGAAAATCCTGCAGAGAATTAGATCTAAGATTCAGGAACTTACCTAATGCTTGGTAAAACTGCCAAGGGGGCGGGGGGGATGGTTAATCACAGAACTGAATTCTGAGGCTGCAGGCATTCCATGGCTCACCTCCCAATCAATTCTATTCAGAATTTAGAATTACAACAGAACCCCAAACCTGCCTGCCCAGCGTGACAGGTAAGAAAAGTTCAGTTAGAAGAAAAACACATCACTGCTATATGTCAAAGGGCAGCAAACAGCGGCTGCTTAATCACAAAAATTGTGGTATTTTTCGTGTTTCAGAGGCCAGGGTCACAGGTGTCTTACGGCAAGGGTACTCAAAGGGAGCCCCAGAAACAAGGGATGCAGCGCCCGCCGAGGGAAATCCCCAATTCCTTATCACACCCCAATCTCCCAGACGCAGGCGCGCCCGGGGTCCGCCCACCGGAAGTGAAACTAAAGGAAACGCCACGTCGGAGTCATGAGTGACGTAAGTGCGCCGACGTCACGCGCCGTTTTTCCGGCGATGGGTGGTCCTGGGATCGGCAGGGGAGGCGGAGCCGAGGCGGGGCCTGGGGCCGGTGGAGGCTCTGGTGGGTAGGTGGGTTCAGACCGAGGGGACTACGGGTCGGCGTTGGGCTCAGCGGGCTCGAAACAAAGGACTATCCGGTGGGGACGCGGTGCGGTGCCTTCCGACCGGCAGCCGAGCTGCGGGTCGAAGCTTTGCGGCCAGCCAGTGCCCTCGCTGCGCGGTCTCAGCCTGCTTTTTCTCGGTTCCCCACAGCCAGCGCCGCCGTGGGGGGCCCGGCGCAGCGGCACCTGCTGCTGAGGGATCCCGGGGCCCGCCCAGGTGCTCATGATGGGGCTGATCTTCGCTAAACTGTGGAGCCTCTTCTGTACTCAAGGTGAGAAGGATCGAGCTGCGCAGCGGCTCGAGTCCGGGACGACTGGGGGTCCGGCCGCCGGAGAGAGGAGACAGCCGGGGGCAGAGCTTTGGGGGGACCGAAGCGTTCGGAGACGCGGAGAAGTGACTTAGTCCAAGCGGGAGCAGGAACCCGGCATTTTAGACTGGGAGAATATACAAGAGAGACTTGGTGGGTGGCAGAAAGGGGCAATCGGGAGAGAGGGCATTTGATGTCCCAGAATCCAAATTGAGAATTTGGGAATTTTAAGGAAGCAAAGGAGACTACACCTAAAAACGCCCGGAGGCTTTGGAGGGCCTTTTTCGTCTCTAATTAGGCGTAGTTTCTGTGTCTAGCCCCAGGTTAAGTGTCCATCTACACTACTAAAAATTTTTTTCCGTATTAACTAGTTTTGCTTTGTTTTACTTCCTGCCTTTTAAGTCCGTGCACCTTCACACTCTGATTTCTCCTGATTTCTAGGACTCGAGAATGAGTTATCCTATTCAGATACAGGGAGTTTTCTGAAATCTTCATTCTAGACATCCCCCCCCCCCACTTTGGCGTTAAAAACTAAAACTCAGTGCTTTTGGTTCTGTGTAAGACGGTACGTGTCCGTAATTAGTCTAGAACAGGTTATGAGACATCTGGAAGTCGCAAGTCCAAAGGGCCAAGAAGTTGTAAAACCTGTTGTAAGAATGAGATGTGATGTCTTCTGAAGAGAGAAAATATTAAGATAAAAAGGAGGCCAACCATAAGTTGTAGGCATTCTATTTCCAGAATGGTTTCTTAGTAATTGAAACCACTTTTTAAGTGCAGCTGGTTTTGCTTTTAATATCCAGGGATAATTTATAAACCAGTTTTATTTTTATGATGATACCAATTTATTAGTGCTAATGTATCTTTTTTCTGGATTTAAGAAGTCATGAAGGGAATGAAACAGTGTTAGTTCACTTGTTCTATGGTATAAGAACTGTAGTCATTTTCAAGTTATAAATAAAGACACATGTGTGTATGCCGTTAGTACAGATAAATATTGTTTAGCAAATAAATTTCAAAAGTGGCCAGAGTTTAACTCTCTGTGGATATTGTCATAAATTGTGTATGTTTTTAGCAGTTCATGATCCTTGTTAAAGAAGTTCCCTACATAAAGCAACATTTTAAGATATGCTTATAATTGTATAAAGATTAACAGAACTGTCACCCATTATCTTTCCCCAGGACTTAAGAAATAACATTACCAAAGGAGTTGGTTCTCCCTGTGTACACCTTTCTTTTCTGTTCCATATCATTTTTGTTTGAAGTTTCCTTAATCAGACTAGCAGGAAATAAAATATGTGAAAGGAAAATTGTGAAGATGATGAAACATGTTTCTTGGCTACTTTCATAGTCACATAACTAATTGTTCAGGCCTCCTCAGTCTCCATTTCAACTTTTGATTTTTTTTCTTTAAATTTCCTGTTGAAAATTTGGAACTAGTGGTCATTCTGTCACTTGATCCTCTTTCATTCCTGTCGCCCTAGGCCAGTCTTCAGAATGAAGACCTCATTTGTTCTCAGATTACTCAAATGAGGCAGACATGAAAAAAAAATGCAGTGTAGCAGATTATTTAACATGTATGTGCAAAAACGTGAGGGCCTTGAGAAAGAAGTGATTCATCTTTCTCAGGTAGTCTGTGGGAGACTTTGCTGGGTAAGGTATACGTGGACTTTAAAGATAAGTAGCGTCTAGGAGGCACGCGAGACCAATGGGGGAGAGAAGCATTTTTTTCTAGGTAGAAGGAAGGATATACAAGAGGAATTAAATAATTTGGTACATTTAGGAATAGATTAGAGAGGTAATCGGGAGAACCAGATCACAGATGTCCACTACAACATGAAGCTGTTTAGACTTAGAACGAGGAGTGGGAGCCGTTGGAGAGTTTGATCTTGTGATTTTTTTAAAGCGGGAGAATGTCATAAGGTGCATATCTCAGTCCCTACTTTCCTTTTCTGCATTAACAAAATTAATCGCCAGCCTCAACAGTTTCCAGTTTTGTCACTATACGTATCTAATCCAGAGGTATTAGATGTATTAGAATAATACGCCCAAGGCACAACCTTGGACCAATTAAATCAGAACAGGATAGGGTGGCCTGGGCATCAGTGCCAAGGTAATTGGAATGTACAGGTAGTGTTAAGAACGACTGATATTACCATATGTACTCCTTTCCGTTGTCCACTAGTATTTCCTCAGTTCCATCTTTTTATTTTTCCTGTAGCATTTTAGAGCCTCAAATACATTCTTATAAATTAGATGCTGTTTGAGTTTAAGAATACTAAAGTATTGTTTAAAGCAACTTAAAAGAACACAATCCCAGCAGTTTTGTATTGTTTAATTTTAAACTAGGGTACTGATTACTTTGACAGCTATCATTTGAAGAAATGATTTAAAAATCTGATCACCTTTCCAAACATTTTATATATCTATGTGTTCCTGTAGGTATGTTTCTATGAAATATCAGTGTGTATATGTATGGTTTTGCATTCCTTTTTTAATTTTATTTTTTTAATTTCTTTTTGTCTTTCATAGGCATGATCTTTTTCTCTCTGTGTTGTGATGGTACAAAGTGTTATCTAGAATTAAGAACAAGTGAAATGAAGTTTTAATTGGAGTTCATTTTCACAACCCAGTAACAACATCTTAATTCCATGATCATTATTTCTTTCTCATTTGTGAATCTCGTGCTATCATTGGATAGCCACCTTTGTATGAGATCATTACTGGCCTTGACTTCTCACTGCGTAGGTCTTGGGGCTCACATTTCTCCCTTTACCTTTTTCTGCTCTTAATTCTTGGCTTCCTGCTGGTGTCATACACACTGAACTTAAATGTCGGATTTACTCGTCATCTTCCAGAGCATTCTTTATCCCTGGTTCAGTTTATTTATTTATTCTGATTTTCTATCAAATGTCGCTCCTGAGATTCCTTCCCTGACTACTTTATCAAAAATAGCATGCCTGCCACCCCACCTCTCGTTCTATCTTTTTCTCAGTAATGCTTATCACTGCCTGTAATTGTATTATAAATTTGTTTACTTCATTGTCGTGTCTTTCAATGGAAATAATTCTCTGAAGCATGAACTTTAATCCTTTCTATACCACCCCCATAGCTGTCACATAATGGGTGCTAATTTTAGTGTATTTTTTTTAAACATAAAAGTCTGTTTGAGTAACATATTCATGGGTCATTTAGAAAGTCTGAGATACACAAAAATGAAGAAAGGTAAAGAAACAAATGAAGCCTGCCCAGCAACCCTGATAAATTGTGAAACTTGCACAGGTGAATCAGGAAAGACACTGTCAGCTGTTTCTTGGAAGTGAAATAATGAACCAGTGACACAGTCTGTCTTAAAACTTTCCTGGCGACTCTCATACATTGCTTTTTAAAGTTAGTGTTGAACTCTTAAAGTGGTGTATATATGGGTCATACCTCTTCAAACTCTTTTAACTTTTTTTCCAATATATACTTCTATATAGCTGCAGAAGATGCCTGTAGGGAAGTTACCATTGGTCTTATTGCTATAGAAGAGAAACTCGTACTTTTCCTCGTCATCCTAGTATAGTTTATTATACGCTAAGTATTTTCATTATTACGACTGAAGTTTTATTGCTGAGTTACAGTGTGCTGTAACCTGGGACCCATCAGGTGATTTCTCTTTCTCCTGCCCTCCTACAGTCCTCCAGACTGCTGCAGACAGAACTTGGGGCTGTGTCTCATACACAGCTGTTACAAACTTGCCTTTGCTTTTCTATTTTATTAAGCCAGTATCTTCTTTCCTGTTTTACTCTGATGAAACTCATTCTTTAGAAATTTCCTGCACAGGTGTCGGTAAGTGCTTTTCCCTCTTTATTTTATTTTAGTGTTTTTTTTTTTTCCTTTTTGAGATCTTACTTGTTGCCCGGGCCAGTCTCAAACTCTTGGGGGCAAATGATCCTCCTGCCTCATAAATAGCATTTGGTTTGTTTCTCACTTTTACTAACACGGGTCTTATTCGTCTTTAATTTTAGGCATTCTGTTGGCTGTGTAGTGCTATCTCATTATGGTTTGAATTTCCGTTTTTCTGGTGAACATTGAGCATACAATTTTACCTGTGCTTAATGGCTGTTGGTGTATAGCTCTTTGAAGACAGATCATCTTTTGCCCATTAAAAAAAATAATTGTGGTCCTTTTTATCATTGAATTTTAGGAATTATTTATATATTTTGAAACTGAGCCCTTTGTCAACGTGTGTTTTGTGAAGGGTTTGCCTCAGTCTCTGGTTTACCTGTCATTTTCTTAATGGGGATTTTTGTTAATGCAGAAATTTTTTATTTTGGTGAAATCCAATGCTTCAAAAAAATTATTTTTTAGTGGCTGTTGCTTTCTGTGTCCTGTTTAAGGAATCTGCTCCTTTCATCTAGAAGCTTTAGTTATTATGCTAGCTCTCTGATTCATCTCAAATTATTTTTGGTTTATGATGTGAACAGAGATTGAGTTTCTTTCTTTCTTTCTTTCTTTTTTTTTTTTTAACACGAACACCTGCTTGTTCCAGCATATTTACTGAAGACTTTTTTTCCCCAACATGATTGCCTTGGAGGCTTTGTTGAAACCCAAAACCCAAATGATTTTAATTCTCTTATCTTGCTTGGATCTTTATGTATGTTTATCTGTAAGCCATACTGCAAGTCTAGTAGTGGAAATTTTCAACTTTGTTTTGTTAATCTTCTAAAAGAAAATGTTTTAATTTTCTCTGTTTTTCTGTTTTTATTCTTGCTACTTATTTTCTTCCTTCTGCTTACTTTGTGTTTACTCTTAAATAAAAAACCTAGCTGTGTCTGAGTGTGGCATTGTGTTGTTTGGGCTTTTGTCTTTTCAAATATCAACATTTTAAAGCTATAAATGTCCCTCTAGTTTACTGCTTTAGCTACATTCTGCAAGTTTTAATATGTTGTATTTGAATGTTCTGTTTGAAGTATTTTCTAATTTTTTTATATCTGATTGCTTCTTAGACTTGTGTTTTATTTATAAGCATGTTTAATTTCTGAACACTTGTTGTTCATTAGATAGTTTAGTCCTAGTTACTAAAGTAATTTACTAATGGGGCAGAGACATACTCAGGAATATTTCCATTTTCTTTTTCAAATTTCTCAGAACTATTTTTGTGGTTGTCAGTGGTCTGTTTTAGTCTCTATCGTTTGCACTTGAAAAGAGTAAGTACTCTCTAGCTGTGTGTCATGTTTTACAAGTCTGTACTAGGTAAAGGTGGTTGTTAGTCTCCTTCACATCTGCTGTGTTTGAGTACATACCTCATGTAAAAACCATATAGTTGGGTCTTGCTTTTTTAATACATTGTGAAATTCTCTCCCTTGAATTGTACGATTTAGTTTAGTTTTAATTGGAATACATAGTTCAGTTATTGAATATTGTTTGGCTTATGGTATAATTGTATATTAAGCTCTACTATTTTATTGTTTGTTTTCTCTTTGTTCCAGAGACTTGTTACTTTATTCCTCCTTTTATACTTACTTTTGGGTTAAATGATTTAATTTTAGGATTCCGTTTTATTTTGACTTTTTTTTTGGTGGGGGCCAGGGCAAAGGGAGAAGGGATACTTATTTGACTTTCTATCTATTCTTTTGTACATTATTTTTAGGACGCCACTAGAAATTACAAGATACATTGTAATTTCTCATAGTCTACCAAGAATTATTAATGTAACATTTCTTGTAAAACATAAGCACCTTAAAACTACAGAATTCTACATTCGCCTGGTCCTTTTTTATGTTATTTCAATATGTCATAAAACCTACAAAATGCATCACAGTGTTTGCTTTGAACGGTCGCACGTTCTGTAAAGTGTTCAGATGGGTTGAATTTTATTTTTCACATTTACCCACTTTACTATTTTCAATGTTTTTAATTTCCATGTGGTAGAAATTCCCTTCAAGCAGAGCTCTAGCATTTTTGTAATGTAGTTCTGCTCATGATTGATTCTTTTTGCCTAAAAATGTCTTTATTATGCTTCACTCTTACATATATATTTGCTGACTGCAGAATCCTAGGGTTTTTCTTTTCTTTTAGTACTTTAATATCATTTCAGTGTTTCCTGATGAGTTGTTCGATAACAGTTCTTATCTTAGATCTATGCGGCTTTTTTCTCTCACTGCCTTCAGGATGTTTTCTTTATCTTTGGTTTTCAGCAGATTGACTTTGATGTGCCTAGCTTTACTTTTCTTTGTACTTAGAGTTCTCCAAGCTTCTTGATTTTGAAAATTTTTCATATGTTTGTACTCACCACCCAGTTTGCTTTTTTAACTTGTATTTTCTTAGACTAGTTTTTTCCCCAAACTGCCCAGCATAAGTCATTAGTAGGTTATGATGTTGATATAGTGAGCATTTAAAAATCAAATGGACATTCTAAAATAGAAACTGTCAGAACACATGTCAGTAAAGGTATTGTTCTGTGAAACTTTTGCTTCGGTTATGTGTGTCCTGGGTCACGATGTAAAATATAGTTCTTAACTGTGATCATTATCCAACAAGCTTGAAAACCATGGGCTAACCGTGACCCTTTACATTTGCCCTCCAGATCATGGGCAGTGTTTGACTTCTCTAGATACTAGGTGTGTGTTCTTGTTGAAGACCTCTTATCAATTCTTTTGTTCGTTGAGCTGGGGGAAAGGTCTTTGGTATCTTCTAAGGCACTTTCATCTGGCCTGTGGCGTTAATAGTGTTCTACCTGCTTAAACTCTTTGACCTTCTGTCTGTAATACCTTTATTTACCTGAAGACTGTGTTTCTTATACCCAATAAACTTTTCCTTTTTTTAATATCATTAAAGATGGTAAGACTCAATTTTGGCACAGAAATGGGGAGGCATCACATTAAGTGACCACTAGTCAAACTAAAAAAAAATAAAAGTAATAGAAGAATGTTTTATTTACTACTGAATTGAGAAAAAGCTGAGTAAGATAAAGAACACAGTTATCTTTTTCCCTTAGGCTCTAAGCTTATTCAACACAAGGTATTTTATTTATTTATTTATTTTTAATTTCAGGTTTCTGTGAGGGTACAAATAACTAGGTTATGATATTTACAGTTGTTAGGTTGGGTCCCTCTTGTAGTTTTGTCCCCTTAAAAGGTGTGCCATATGCCCTTACTGTGCCCATTAAGTGGGAGTGCACCAGTCCCCTCCTCTCTTTTCCTCTACCCCTTGCTTACCCCTCCCCCCAACTTGAAATGAATTGACTTTTTCTCTTATGTGGACATATCTTAGATCATCTGTTGGCTTCCTGTTAGTATTGAGTACATTGGATATTTGCTTTTCCATTCTTGTGATACTTTCCTAAGAAGAATGTGTTTCAACTCCATCCAGGTTAATACAAAAGATGTAAAGTCAATAGAAAGTATTTTACATACTTACATAGATTCTATTCTTAAGGAATTTCTAAAATTTAAAATAATGTACATATTTGAAGATTTAAAAAGTTTTTTTGGACTTTGTGTTTATATTTAGTTTGCCACTAACATATAAATAGTATTAAAACATGACTAGTGAAGAAATCCATTATCTAGTGGTTTAGAGCTCCAGCTCTAGAATCAAATTCCTGGGTAAGAGTCTCTTTACTTCCCAGCAGCATGACCTTGGGCAGCCTAAAACTCAGTTTCCTTATAGCTAAATGAGGAATTGCGACCCACAGATCGAGAACCTCTGTCCTAGAATGATGATGGGGATTGATTTGCATAATGCAAATATAAACACTTAGAATGAAAGACTAGAATAATCCTTTCCAGTTTTTTCTTAGCTGAAAGCTGGATTCTAGATCTCATCGTTAGGAGTATTACTGTGAGATACCTCTGTATTTGTTCTTTGAACTAATGATACTATTTTGTAAGTGCTTGTTTACATACTTTAAAGATTCTACCTTGTTCGTCTTAACCACAATTATTACAGTCAAGCATTTAAATGAACTTAATGTTGAATCATTGAATCATTAAGATTTACATTGCTGCTCTGAAAAAGTTAGGCATTCAAGAATATGAGTGTTGTGATGGGGGTCTGGGGAGACCAGAGAATTGGGGAACACAGTTAATATGGTAGAACAGAAGGAAGGGGGAAATAGCTTTCACGGCCATCATCCACATGTGTTTCAGCTACAGCCAGTTACTTAACAGGGCCTCGGTTTCCGTGTCTATAAAGATAGGGTGGCCCAGGTCAGTCCTGGGTTCCTCTGCGGTGCATTTAGAGATGAAGTCGTGAGAGGGCAGGAGTAAATCTCAAGTTCGGCAGTCTGTTCCAAGCTAAAACACGATTATGATTCTATAATCAGTGTAATACAAAGACAGTTTTTTGTGGCTTTTCATTTATTTTCAAGAGCCAGAATTTCTTGGGTGTTCATCATTGCTCTGTAGGCCCTCATTCTCAGATTGCCGCAACACATCTGACTTTTCCAGCCTGTCATTTGTAATAATTCAGACTTAAATGCTGTTTGGTAAATTTGCTTAATCACCAAATTTGGGCATTTTTACTTGGTAATATGGTGTTTACATACTCTCTAGTTACATGACAGTGTGGGTCCAAATATTATATACCTAGAAAGTAGCAATTCCTATTTCATCATATCTTTAGAGCTGTCTTATATGTTAAAATTAAAAGCTGGTCATTTTATCACACATTTTAACACTAAAAATTTTAATATGATAGAATATATTTTGACAGATTTTCATGATTTTTAATTCTGTCACTATTTAGTGTTTCTCTAATACTTTTCTTCCCATAGTGTGAATCTAATTAGCATCATTTGGTATTCTATATTAAAACTGCAAATTCTAGGGCGGCACCTGTGGCTCAAAGGAGTAGGGTGCCAGCCCTATGTACCGGAGATGGTGAGTTCAAACCCAGCCTTGGCCAAAAACTGCCAATAAATAAATAAATAAAACTACAAATCCTAGGCCGGTACAGTGGCTCATGCCTATAATCCCAGCACAGTGGGAGGCCAAGATAGATGGGTTGCTTGAGCTCTGGAGTTCAAGACCAGCCTGAGCAAGAGCAAGACCCCTGTCTTTACTAAAAATATTAAAACTAGCCAGGCATGGTAGTGTGGACCTGTACTCTCAGCTCCTTAGGAGGCTTAGGCAGGAGGATCTCTTGAGCCCAAGAGTTTAAGGTTGCTATAAGCTGTGATGATCCCATAGCACAGGTGTCCTCAATCTATGGCCCAGAAGCCACATGGAGCCTGCCTAGGACATTTATCTGGCCCTCCAGGTGTTTTTGCTGCCACTGCCTGTCCTGCTTAGCAGCTGACTTGTTCTGGGGCCCACAGTCCAGCCCTCCAACGGTTTGAGGGACAGTGAACTGGCCCCCTGTTTAAAAAGTTTGAGGACCTCTGCCATAGTGCTTTACCCAGGGCATCAGCAGAGTAAGACTCTGTCTCAAAAAAGGTAAAACTACAATTCTTTTTCAGTTTACTAAAAATTAAAAAATAGAGTAAAGGGAAAACATTTTTCTTTGATTTGTTTCTTCTTCTTCTTCTTCTTCTTCTTTTTTTTTTTTTGCAGTTTTTGGCCAGGGCTGGGTTTGAACCGGCCAACTCTGGCATGTAGGGTCAGTGCCCTACTCCTTTGAGCCACAGGCGCCGCCCCTGTTTCTTCTCTTTTGGAATTATTAATTTCTTAACCTGAAATTGTCTAGAAATAAATGCTCTTACTGATTTTCTTTTGAAAGTATGAGCCAGTTTTATAAGAGGTCCAAGAGAACACCACAGGCAAGACAGCAGAGAAACTTCTGTGCAAACACTTGATTAAAATTAAACAACACCTCTGAGATTGGACTGTTCTTCATTCAGTACAAATAAGCATGTATTGTGTTGGCTCTGGAGATGACTAGATCAGTAACACTGGAAGTACTCTTCCCTCTCAGCACGTTGTTGGGACAAGGGGTCCCATATTCCAAGCTTGGTCTTGGAATATGATCCCTAGAAAGACTGTCTCATGGTGTGACACATTTTTAAAACATTCCAATTCACTGTAACTCTGATAGGTACAAGTAACATCTTAACCCAGAATTATTCAGCTATTCACAAAACCTTTTGAATTGCATGTATCTTACCCCCAACACACATAAGTGTGGGCAAATTGACTTTATTTAATTTTTTTGTATTTTTTTGTATTTTTATTTTTTTGAGACGCAGTCTCACTATGTCACCCTTGGTAGAGTGCCATGGCATCACAGCTCACAGCAACCTCAAACTCTTGGGCTTAAATGATTCTCTTGCCTCAGCCTCCGAAGTAGCTGAGACTACAGGCGCCCACCACAGCACCCGGCTATTTTCTGTTGCAGTTGTCATTGTTGTTTAGCTGGCCCGGGCAGGTTCAAACCCACCCCCTCGGTGTATGTGGCTGGTGCTGTAAGCACTGTGCTATGTCCACCAAGCCAGCCAATTGATTTAATAATGATTCTGAAAAACAATAAAGAAGGTTGAAAACGTACCCCCCAGGGGACTGTAACGAACTGGTCAGCATATGAAGATAGTCAACATAAGGAATTAGGCCTATTGTACTGATACGTACATGATACTGTATTGTACTGTACTGTCCAGTCTGTGAAAATGACGTCAACTTAAGGAGGTGGTCAGGGTAGGGAGATGGTCACCTGTGGAGGTTCTACTGTATTTGCCAAATCTGTTCTAAATGATTTAGTACTATTCCTGTTGTTGCCTTGTTTAACATGAATTGAGAATTGCCTGTGTTTTAGTCCGTCAGCAGAATATTTAGTTTTCATGGAGAACGTTTTGAGGACTTGGAGATAAAGAATATATAGTTTATATGTATGGGTTGAGGAGCAGTTTCTTCACTGTTGTAAAAATATGCAGTTGTATAATCTTCTCCTCACAGCTCGATATATAACCCCTGCTTTTACGAGAGAACTAAAAATCATAGTTGTCTCGCTCAAGGCAGCTAGCTTTAACATAATAAAATGTCTTCCTGTATTTTAACAGTCTAGTAATAGATAGCCAGCGAATGATTCTCATTAGCAAGCTAAGTGATAATCATTGTTGAAAAGTATGTAATTGCCGTGTGCAGCAGTGTTAAATGTTTACTGTTTGTTTTCTTTTCATAGAACACAAAGTCATTATAGTGGGACTGGACAATGCAGGGAAAACCACCATTCTTTACCAGTTGTAAGTATGAGTTTTCATTATTCTAAGTTACTGAAACCTTCTATCATTAAGAACGAGATATAATATGATGGAAAACTTAAACATACAGTTTTTAATTTTATCAAATGCAATTTTTATAGAAATGCAAGTAAAATAAACAGCTGCATATTTGCTAAAGCTCTCACAAACATTCACTGTTTTCTGGCCTTGAAAGAAAGAGTTAATATTAATGATAAATAAAGCACATATTATAAGTGCTGGGGTAAGGCAGTGAAGTAGATTTCACTTAGTTCTTCCTACTATGTGGGTCATGTAATAAATTGGTATCATTAGTAAGCTATGGGTACTGTCCTGACTGACCGCTTTGGAATTATTTTAACATAGCCCCAGACTTGGCAAATCAAAAGAAAATATTGCTGTAGTAGCTTGTAATAGGGAGTAGCTTGAAATTCAGAGAAATATATTAACACTTCAAGTCCATGAATCCACTATGAATTCACTTGTCAAGTACCTCCCATCATCCTTTCAGTGCCAAGGAAGTGATCTTGTTAAGCAGTGGAAATGGAGCTGTATCCTAAGCATTTTGACAAATAGTTATGAAGTACTTTGCCCCATGGTGTGGCTCTTAACCTTTTCCCACCTCGTCTTGCATTGGAAAGTGCAGTGGTCTGCTCCTCCTAGAAGTACTTCACTTAACCAATGCGTAACGTGATTTTTTAGCTGCTTAGCTAAAAAGCTGCTGACTTATGGTTTGTTTCAGCATTGAACAACTACCTTTTTTTTTAATTGAGACAGAGTCTCACTCTGTCATCCTGGGCAGAGTGCAGGGGCATCATAGGTCACAGCAACCTCAAACTCCTGGACTCAGGCTGTCCTCCTGCCTCAGCCTTCTGAGTAGCTGGGATCATAGGCACCTACTATAATGCCCAGCTGAATAACTAACTACTCTTTTAAAAAGCAGTTTCATTCATTGGGCATTATGTATCATACTATTTAAATATGATTTAATCTTTGAACCTCTCATTTTTATTGAAATAATCTTAGCTTCAAAAATACATATAAAATCCAAGAGAGTCACAAGCCGCCTTCAGCACAGGGCTGGCATGTTATCAGCAAATACTTGTTGAATGAATGTCAGTATTTTAAATATATTAATTAAAATTTTCATTTGTTCATGGCCTTATCTCTTTAGAACTAGTTCAGGTTAATAAGCCTGACGTAATTTTTGTGTGTTAAGTCTCAATTTTCTCATGTAGGCAGTCTTCAAAATTGTGGATAGCCTATTACCTAGTGATTGCTACTTTGTAAGTATTGGCATAAAGTCACCTAGAGACTTGTTACTTTAGGATGGGGCATTGGTTCTCATCTAACAGGGGACTGGACATGGTGGTATTGGGATTTTTAGCCATAGAAATGCAGAGCCACAGTGCTCCCTTCTGTTTAAAAGCTTAAGCTTTTAGTTCATTCCATTAAAAAAAAAAAAAAACCAGAAAACTTTCTTTGGGGGTTGTTCTTTGTCTAGATATTTATTTGCTCAAATGGTTCTATTTTCATGCTAATTATCATCACCAACATTAATAAGGAAGATTGGTCTAAAATATAGACATAAAACTGGCTTCAGGTTCTCAAGATTGACAAGCGTTTTAATGGTGCCTTTCCACAGCTTAATGAATGAAGTGGTCCATACTTCTCCAACCATAGGAAGCAATGTTGAAGAGATAGTTGTAAAGAATACTCATTTTCTTATGTGGGATATTGGTGGTCAAGAGTCCCTGCGGTCATCCTGGAACACGTATTACTCAAACACAGAGGTATGCTGAGATTACTCTTAAATTTAAATGAGAAGAACCAAAGAGTAAGCACGGAATATAGGCTGCATGAAGGCATCTTGACAGTTGTCTTGTAATAAGTTCCTTTTTGGCAAGGAATTTGGGTTTTCAAGTAAAAGGCAAGTAGAATTGTTACGAAAGCTGTTATTACTATGCTGCAGTCGAGTGGTTACTGTCGGTCAGGCTCTCTCGGTTCATCCTCACAATAATAACTCATCTCCCGTGTTGCAGAAATCTGACACAAAAAGAAATTATGTACCTTTTCCCAAGTTCTCATGACTTTATAACAAGCCCTGATTGGGTGAGGAGTAAAATACTTTAAGCATAATGTAATAAACTATTTCAATTTTGGTTGGATTGCATTTTAATTTGTAAATGGATGTGCTGGTGCTTCCCCAGCGCGCTCCGTCACGCTGCTGCTTTGGTTTCTTCTTCCTGGCATTTGTTTTTTAAGACCATGGAGTTCTGTTGAAAGGTTTATTGCTAAGAATGCTGGTGTACCATTGCTTCAGTTTCATTTTTCTTTGCAAAGTGGTACACTTACCCAATTTTTTCTAAAAATAATACTTTTAAAAAATTGGCGTTTGTGGGAGGACAAGGGGGGAAAGGACATAAGGATTTTTGGTCAATAAAGTTGGCTTTTTAAATAAAAACCATATATCCTAGATTTATGTAGTAATAGCTTATGTATATGTGTATAAGTAGGAAGCGAGACAGTATGTCATAGATAATTTAGCACTTGTGGTAGCAACTAATTGTTTTCTTGTGGGGACAGAAGACGGTGGTAAGCAAATCGTCAGGTTGTAGGGCACATTTGTACAGCAAAATAACATTCTAAAGCTAGAATATGCTAGACTAAGGGAAGAGCATCATTTTAGTATATGATTTATTTAAATAGCATAGCTATTGATATTTTTTTAAAGTTCGCAACTCACTTTGTGAATAAAGCATTTATCTTTGATACACTGGTTAAAATTGATTCTAGAAGACTCAGTATGGGTCCAGAAAGAATGTTTTACTAATGTTATTTGCATGTACTATCTTTTAATAAGCTATTTTTACAAGAATATGAAAATCACTCGAAAGATCAAAGGCCTTTGTTGCCGCCCACCAGCATAGTCCAGAGCATCTGCACCCTTAGGCTGCGGGTGGAGCGCCGTCTGCGTGGTTTCCACCAATTACGTTGTCCACCCATGGTGTCTTGCTTTTGAAAATTCTTTACATTGAGGAGTTATCCAAAAGCTGCAGCGTTTTCATTACAGCACAGGAGTTGACTGGTTCCCGACACCTTCTTATTAACTTACAATCGCACCCCCGTGGTTTGTCCATTTTTCCTATGCCGTCTTTCCTTTTTATCCCTTTCTAAGCCTGACTCACTTTATATTTAGATGAGTTGTCCCTCATTCCCTAATTTGAAAGTCATCTCTATAATCTGATTCTGTCCTTCCTGTCTGTGTTTATTTCAAATCTGTCCTCTGTTAGAGGTGCCCTTAGTACCTCTTACCCTCCTTTCTTTTTTTGTTGTTTTTTGTTTGGTTGTTTTGTGAGACAGTCTCACTTTGTCACCCTTGGTAGAGTGCTTTGGCATCATAGCGCACAGCAACCTCAAACTCCTAGGCCTAAGTGATCCACTTGCCTCAGAGGCATGCCTTAGTCCCAAGCAGCTGGGACTGCTGGCGCCTGCCAGCACCTGACTAGTTTTCTATTTTTAGAGATTGGGTTTCACTGTTGCTCAGGCTGGTGTAGAACTCCTGAGCTCAGGCCATCCACCTGCCTCTGCCTCCCAGAATTCTAGGATTACAGGCATGAGCCACTGCACCCGGCCTGAACCTCATTTCTTAACTTTTCTTCTGTATGCGTTTGATTTAAGGGTCTTTCTTGCTATATCTGCTTTTTACTTACCAAAGTTGCTTTTATAATATTCATAATCTCCCCTTTTCCTTTTCTAAGTCTACTTGGCTTGCTTTGAGAATACCCTTTTTCATATACATCTTTGCCAACCAATTTCTCTAATTCTCCTGGCTGTCTTGCCTTTAGTTAAAGTCACCTGGTATCTCCCTTTAGTGTGTTAGGGCACAAGTAGATATATTTCAATTTAGCACATGTTTGCTTGAACATTTATTGTTGCTATTGTTTTGTAAAAATATCTTATTTTTTTAATGTTTCTTTTTCTTTCAAATAGGCATGAAAGTAAACAGTTATTGGTTGTTTAAATCAGGGGTGTCCACATTTTATTTTTCTGTGCCTCGCATTGGAAGAATAAGAGTTGCCTTGGGCTGCACGTTAAATACATAGACACAAAACTGATGAACAAAACAAGTTCTGAGTGTACTTTTTGGGTATCGGATACCACAGATAAGCAAAATCATTCTCAAATCAGCATGTGGCCTGCGGGCAGGTTGGACACCATTGGTTAAATGAATGCTAATACTTTGAAGTTTGAGCAAAAGAGTATTATTTAAGATAACACAAGTATATTTTTCATTAATTTTTATTACCAGCATTTGAAACAAACCTTAATATTATGTAGGATTATGTATTCAGGCATCAGTCTTTTTTTACAAAATAAACTTGGTATGGTTTTTATTTTTTTGAAGTTGTAAGTTATCTTGTTAACATTTAGAAATTACTGCTTGATTTGAGTTTTATAGAAGCTGTTTATGATGAAAAAATAGTAGGTGCTAAAATCTTGCTGATGATCCCATATGAAGAAAGTATTTACTTCACTTGAGTTATTTTATAGAAAGCTTTTTGAAGCCTCATTCAGTTTTCTTTCTTTTTGTCTTCTAGTTCATCATTCTTGTTGTTGATAGCATTGACAGGGAGCGACTAGCTATTACAAAAGAAGAGTTATACAGAATGTTGGCTCATGAGGTAAATTCTGAAATTAAATCTTTACAAACCAATGGAGTAACTGTTCTTTGGCTTTTTCTTTTTACTGAAATTAATGTCGTACGATATTGGTCATCCTCTCAATGCAAGTCTATACATTAAATTGACAAAAATCTTGATGTCAAAAATTTACATCCTTTTTTCACACTTCAAGCTGGCCTATTAATCTGTGCTGTGCACTACTATTATTGCAGAGGTTTGTCAAAGTTAAAATTACATAAGCATGCCTGAAAAAGTCTGATAAAGTGAAGGAAAAGGAAAATTTATGTCTTTTCCCCAGGAGCTTACAATAACTAAAAGATCTTTAATGAATAATTGGAGGTCACTTAATTGCAAATATTTCATATATATTGAAAGAGCACAATAAAGCACCTTCATATGCTACTATCGAACGTAGGATATGCAGGGTCTTAGGACACCTCGCCCATCTAAGTTTCTACCCTCTGTCTCGGGTATCACTGTCCTAAAAGTAGTGGTTATTATTCCCATGTCCATTTTTATACTTCCTCTGTTGTTTTGTGTCTGAATTACACAGAACATTATTTTTATGGTCTTAACACTTTGTATCATGGTGTCATAATGTGCATGTCTTTCTCACCTTGCTTTTTTCTGGAGAGCATTGTGATTTACCCACGTTAGCACGTACAGCTGTAGTCTATTCTTCTAACAAGTGTATGGCTTTCCATGGTGTGAATATAGCACAGTTGATCTTTTTAATTTTTTATAGTATAAACTATGCTGAAATGCACATTAGCCAATGCTCTTAAATTATAGAAAGGCTGATGAGTATTGCCCAGCTCCCATCTCCATTAGTCTACTTTAAATTTTGGAGAAACTGTAGTATTTGGCAACATACTACCTGCCATATTTGCCCATCAGAATGTTGCTCAGGTAGTTTTGAGTCAGTGTTTAAGATTCAGGCTTTCCTTTTAGTTTGACCACATTGGCCCATAAACAAAAAAATAACTTCTAATTAGTTATCTTCTGTTAATCTGTCTTTGTTAGAGTAAATCATATATCATGGTTATTTGTGTGTTTTTTCTTTGTTAAGATAGTGTTTCACTCTGTTGCCCAGGCTGGTTGCTTGAGTCTCGTGGTCCAATCGTAGCTTACTGCAACCTCATAAGTCCTGTGCTCCTGCACACGCACCATGCTTGGCTGATTCTTGTTTTTAAGTTTTTGTAGAGACTTGTTATGTTGCCCAGGCTGATCTCTCAGACTCGTGCCCTTAAGAGATTCTCCCACCTCAGACAGTGCGAGGATTACAGGCATAAGCCACCATGCTCAGCAAGATAATACAAATTTAACATTAAATCTCAGTGCCTGCTCATTTTACAGTAGAGACATTTCTTTATAACAGTTCAGCTGAGTATGCTTCACCCTGCTGCTTCATTAGTTTAATCTGAATTGTGATATTTCAAATATTAGAAATATTTTGTCTTGGTTGCAGGATTTGCGGAAAGCTGCAGTCCTCATCTTTGCAAATAAACAGGATATGAAAGGGTGTATGACGGCAGCTGAAATCTCTAAATACCTCACCCTTAGTTCCATTAAGGACCACCCGTGGCACATTCAGTCCTGCTGTGCTCTCACAGGAGAAGGGTAGGTGTTGATGGTCTGCGGGGAGCTGTGCCTTCTTTCACATTTCCTGTAGCTTCTTGGGCCCACTTGGTTTCTTGCTGGATCCTGTTTCTTTTGCTGTTGCTCTTAACTTAAAGGGGGTTTTTACATTGTGTATCAGGGTTATGAGGTTGAAATAATTTTAGTAAACTCTCTTTTTATAATGTTTAATGTAAATATAACATTCTACCAAGAAAAGGTAATAAACTTTTGGAAGAATTTTTTAATATTCTTGTTGCATTTATCATGAAAAGTATAATGTCACCTGAATTAAAGAGGAAGTTTTAAAGAGATTTTACATTTTCTACAAGAACTTAAACCTAAGTTCTCAGCTCTCCATTTGTGTACTCTCTTCTATTACGAGGAGTCCTTTTGGAAGACTACTACCAGACAATAAAGACTTGAGACAAACACCACGATTATAGTCTTTTGTTCCTAGAAATTTGGCTGTGGATATTAGACCAAGGAGAATCCACTTTGTTAGGTATGGATTACCCTGTTTGTATCAAAGAACTAACCAGTTTATCCTCAAGTCAACCAAACTTTGTCAGTTTTTCTTGTAATATTTCTCAGAAATAGCTGGCAATGTAATAGCTATGTGTAGACCTTTTAGGAGTGGGTCATAAGCAGTCCATTTCTTAGAATTTAGGGGGGTTTAGGTAAAGTTCTTGCTATCTTTCCATGGTTGTTTTTGTTCATTTTAAAGAGGGAGGGGGCAAGTACTTGGCAATCTTGATGGCAAAACTGTCAAAGTTGTGTCTTCAAGAAGGGACTGAAGCAGTTTCTCACGTTAGGCCACTGGTGAAGATCATATTATTTAAGTGAACCTTCCATTTAAAAATTCCTCTTAGCATGTTGTTTTACTATTGACACTATGTATACAAATAACAATTGTGGTACCAGCCTTTGGGTAAGACTTAATAATGTTTTCAATGTTTAAGTATAAGGTTTTTAATTTTGATAATACTTCTATTTTTTGTTCAGGTTATGCCAAGGTCTAGAGTGGATGACCTCCCGGATTGGTGTGAGATAACTTTTTTGCTTGAAACAGACTGCTCTATTTATTCTGTGACATGAACATTTTTTCCTAGTACCTTTGGCTGCTAAGGCAGCAGCATGTTTAATTTATAACAACACAAACCTCTGAGCAACACTTGAATCAAGTGCAGCTAAACTGGAACATAAAAGATTTTTTTCTTCACTTTTTTTAATGCACTAATCTTCAGTTGGATGAACATAATGTATAACTATGTTTTCAGCAACAGAATTCTTCTTTTTATTCTAATTATTCAGTGACTGCCTTGTAAGAAATGTTTGTCATATTTTTAATGTTTTCAGAAGTATTGTTGTAACCTTAATGACCAATTTCTTTCAATTCTTGACCACCATTCCCTCCTGGCCAGGTACTTACTAGCTCAGTAGAATAGTAGTGGAAATCACCAGGTACTGCTTGCAAACTTCTCCAGCACTAAATATTTGCTCCTTCTATACACCATTCATCTGTTGGACAGAACTTACTATAAAGAAAGAAATCTACCTAGACTGAGGAAATATATAAGGAAGAGCAATCAAGAGTATTCGCCTTTAAATTTCTACACATTGTTACAAGTTATGGAATAATTTTTTTAAGTTGCTGTTAGCATGAGAATTAAATAGGCTGTTTATTTTTCTAAAGGAATTCAATTCATTTTTCTGCCTTCAACGTCTGGTCAAACACTAATCAAGGTTAAATATTTATTTGAAAGCCCAGCTTCAATAATATTGGATAAGTCTGGTATTTCAAGAATGTCACTTTATTCAGTGCATATAAAAACTACTGGCAGTTATTAAAACATACCAGCACTAAAAATGAGACACTTGGAAATATATTTTACTATCAGTTTACCAACAACTTTATTACCAGTAAAATTTCAACCTGTACTGTTTATAAGAGAAATCACATCTGCTTTGGGCCGCAGCTAAAGCCGAAGGATGAATAGTACATTTTTTCTTTCTTAAAATTTAAAATGTGTCTGTCATAGCATTTTTACCACCAGCAGTGTATTACTTTAAGAACCCACGTGGCTTTCCCTTGACTCTATCTTAAGATGTTATGTAATAGATTTGAAGTAATTGCCATCTTTGTAGTTATGCCTCCAGCTCTAAGATTTTATAGGAAACTGCTGAATTTAATCCTAGCTTTTCACATATTAATATGAGACTCAAAGTTGATGTTCTTAAACAACTTACAAATTAACAAGTGATTAAAAGGAAAAAGTCATTTTAGTAACTTTCAAAAGTAACCCATCAAAAGTTTACTTGATAGCATTAAAAGGTCTTTGAGGCAGTTGTGTAACACAAACAATGAAAAGTGTATACCTTAAATTAAGAGGGGAGACAGGTACTGTAATTTCCATCCTGCTTATTCAGATGTGTGATTGTTGCTAATGAAAGGGACAGAATGCTTACTTACAGAATAGTACTTTATCGGTGCAGTATTTTTTACTTTGGATCGGAAGTAAGATTCAGTGTTCATAACAGTATCACAGTATCTGTTCAAAAGTGGTAGTTTGATTTTAGCATTTTTTATTTGTAAGTTGATTTAAGTTTTGCTCTGCTTTGAGTGTCTTTGATTTATTGTATTTAGTTAATTTAGTCAAATGTGGTAGCATTTCCCCCATTTCCCTTCAGTGGTAGCAAAGCCTCACACTGAACACTGGCCTGAGGAAAGCCTTCTGGACTTTAGGGAGTAGTTGTTTGCCTTTGTTTTGAACCTTTTTCTTAGTGATTCTGTACCAAGTAGAGGGTAAGTTTAGTTTAGCTTTTAATGTAACTCATAATCAAGAACATGAGAGAAAAGCAGACACAGTCATCGTGGATACTTTGTGGTGTGTGTGGAAGAGGTTGGGAGGGGGTGGAAGTAACAAAATGCCGCTGACCTGAAGCGCACTTTGCCTGCATTTCCAGTTGGTTCTGTTGTTTACTGAGGATAAGTCTCCTAAGTCTGTCCGGAGAAAAAGCGTATTTAGTATTCCTGTATTTGTTCTCATGAAATGATTATCTACCTTGTTGTATCTAAGATGGGTTGACTCAGTTTTCTTCTATCAAATTATATGCTTATTTTTTATATTACCACATCAGCATTATATTGAAAGTGTTTTTAACAGTGGATTGTATTTTGTCAAATAACTACTAGTATAGACTCAAATTTACTATTTAGTTTTTCAAATACAATTTATTTTATTTTCTATATCTGTTTTTTAAAAATATTTTTATTAGTTTTGGGTTAGAAGTGATTTATGCTAGTTGTGTATTGAAGATCAAAATGGCATCCCGGGAGATTATGTGCTGATTGGGGAAAGTTCAATTAGTAAGGCTTTTTACAAGTATTTTTTTAGGTTTTCATTTCGATCTTTCCTGTTACAGCCCTATGAAAGACGATTATCCTTTACTCCAAGAGAATGTTTTGACCCAAGCATGTTATCTAATTGTAGAGGATTGATTCTGACATACATTGCAAATCACCCACCTGTAAGATGTTGTCTGTTGAAAGGTAAATTTGTAATCAGTGCCTTTATTCATATTTGAGATAAGTTCTTCAGACATCACGTTGACAGCTGATGAGCTGAGCATTGGAGTCTCACCTTCCCTGTCCATCGCTCACACGGTGCCCCACAAAGTGTCTAGTCAGTGGGAAGCCAGGGAGGCAGCTCACATCCCCTGCAGGAGACTAATTCTGCCTTTTCTTTTTTTAATTTGAGGATAAAGAAATTAAATTTTAACTGAAATCTTTCTGGTACAACTAAAATGGAAACTACCCTGCAGTTCAAATATGGAATTTTTCTTAATTTTGAACATGTTCAGTTCTTCATCTTCAAACCCCTCATGCTTATTGAAGCCCTTTTGATAACTCCTTTAGAATTAGCAGGCTCCTTTATAAGGGAATATGCTGTATATTTTTTGTTAATGTAATTTAATTGCTTACAACCTGGAGTATTAATATATATAACCTATTGAAAACTGAAGATTATGTAATTTTTGCTTTTAGTTTCTTGTATTAGTATGCTTAAAGGTATAATTACTTTTATATTCATTAGAGGAAAGATATTAAATTCAAGTTTCATAACTAAAAATTTTTAATGACTACCATCCCTACAGCCATAGTCATTTTAGTTATGCATAATTTAACTTTTACTATCTGTAAAGGACAAAATAGTTATTTTCCTGTGGAAACAGTGAGTGGTACATATATAGGGAGTGTTGTCAACAGTATTCTCTGAAAAGCCATGGGAGTCACAAAGCAAAGGAAATTTCAAAGAAAACGATAAAAGCTTTCTCTAAAAACATCTTTTTAGTTTACTATCTTTTTAGTATACTATCTTAGGCCAAATTATAAACAGAATTACTTCTGATTGATTAATCCTGATTTAATCCTTAACTGTATAAAATCGTATCAGTAGAAAAACATACTAATACGCCTGTGGGTGGATGAATTTCACTGGAATCTGTCTTCAGTGACCAACTCTATGAGTCTTAACTTCTCAGGTGTGGCTTTGGACTCAAAGTTTCACATCTAATTCAGTTGTAAGAATCGTTTACATTTTGTTGGGGTAAAGTCACTTCTGCGTACAGCATGTTAAATCCTGTATCTGGTAGAATGTTGTGCTGGTTCTCCAAAGAAGTGGATTTGAATCTAAATTTGGCATTTGTCAGTTGTCTAATTGACCTTGGACAGTTACTGTCCATGACCTTTTTTCCTCATACTGAGAAACTTAAACCAGAGTTCTGTCACATCTTTTGGTTTTAAAATTCTGAATTCTTAATATACGGTCACTAAAATTTTTTAAAACCCCAATATTAAGGAAATGCACTTAGTTTGAGGTTAAATTTATTTTTTTTTTCTGTTTTTGATTCCCACCTCTGTTGCTTCCTATAACAGAATACACTCATAAAACAGTAGGGAGAAAAGTTACTGGTTCGTACCTCCTGTTCCACTTTAATTGAACCAACAGCCAATGACAGTGCAAAAGAGAGAACAAGCCATATTGCTAAGAAAATGTTAAGCTGCTTATAAAGCACTCGTGTGTGTTAAGAATACTCTGCTAGAGAATTTACTTTGCTTATTTTGCCGGCTTTTACTAATCGGATGGAAGTGGTTAGTTAGCTCAGAATTACTGCCTTTTGGTGCCACCCCAAACTATAATTCTCTTGATTGAAAGGACAGTGTAGCCAAGATGTCAGTATTTTACAAATGTCTGCATAAATCTAAAAGTGGTTTCTATTTGCCGTTTCTAAGTAGTTTTTTTATTCTTATTTATTACTCTGAAGACTAAAATCCAAAAGCCAGGTTCCCAAGAAATTATATTTTAAGAATTCTAGGTGACCAAAGCTAAATAGAGGTCAATATAAAAAGTAAATTCAAATACTCCATTCTAAATTTAAAGTAGAAAAGTATGTTCAACGGAACTGTAGTCAGCTTTAAATGTGAGAAATGTTAATGTAGAAGTTTGGAGCCTTCTCTCGAAACAAAGTCCGAACACTTCAGAAGTAAAGACAAACTTGGAGTGGGAGAGTCCTCCAAAGATATTAGGTAAGAAAGTACGTGAATGAAAACAGTGAATTTCTCCTCCTTCCCCCTGGTGAGGCTTAAACTGGAAATTAGTCTTTTGTTACAGAACTAGGTGTTATGTGGTTTTTTTTTTTTTGTTTGTTTGTTTGTTTGTTTTGACTGGGGCAGGGTTTGAACCCAGTACCTCTGGTATATGGGGCTGGCGCCCTACTCCTTTGAGCCACAGGCGCTGCCCATATGTTATTTTTAATGTGGCCAAAAGACTAAAGAATGATTAGATTTTTAGAATTTGGAACTGTAGTTACGTAGAGGCATCTTTTGCATTTTTCAGTTTTTGGCTGGGGCTGGGTTTGATCCCCCCACCTCCAGCATATGGGGCCAGCACCCTACCGTACTTTGACCCACAGGTGCCGCCCGATCTTTTGCATTTTTCAACCAGTCATCTACATTTTCTCCTGGCAATGGAGAAAGTGTAAACTGCGCTGTGCATAGCTTTTAGAATCCAAAAACTTAACAAAGTTTTAAAAGAATGGAAGTGTTTTCCTGCTGCACCTGTAAAATTTTAATTAAAAAATTACCTCCGTTTTCAGTCCATAAGGTGCTTTGCTCAAGTTGTGGGATGTTGTACCATCCCATAAATACCCCTTCCCTTAGACTGTGTTGCAGATGTGCAAAATTTATAATGAAGGTACAGCATTCCTTGGAGGCTTTTTTTTCTTTTCTTGTTTACCACCAGCGGGGCTAACATGGTGTAGACATAGATCACATTCACATAAGGTTTTCATTAGAGCACATTGGCAAATTCTCAGTCAATATTTAATTAGTTTAATTAAGTAAAAGGAAAAAAATCCTTGAATTTGATTGACCCTTTTCTACTGTGATTATGTTTCCATCAGTGTTGGTAAGGTATCAAATGACCTTCAGTCGACCTTGGCTGTCTGTGATGTACTTGCATGTTTTAGCCCTGTTCATATGAGACTATAATCATTTTAATCTGCCTGCATTTTCCCTCAGGAAATTCAGGGACTCCGAAGCCCTAAGTTTATTCTCTTGGAGTAAACTGTTCAGTGTAGTTACAAAAACTTTTTGATTTCTAAAAAAATTACAGCTGCTATTTTGTGGAAAATATGAAATAAAATGATGGTCATGATTTTCTTTTCCATTACGGAATAGTTATAACTTGTTTTCTGGTTCATCTATTCCACAGAGCATAGTTTTTAAAAAAAATTAAGAAAAGAAACAACAAACTATACAGCCTTGGCCTGGCATATATTCTAATCCGAGTGTAATGATTATTATCATACTTGGCTCTCTTGACATAAATCGGTGCTCTAGAGCATTAAAGAGGAAGTAGCAGGCCCTGCATTCAGTGTATTTCTTACCTCAGAATGTAAAGCTACTTCTGTGTGTCTGCATTCATCTTCATGTGCATTTCTTAAGATTTAAATACAAATTATTATCCCTCAAGCTTCAGCCTTCCTGCATAAGCTCTATTACAGTATCTTAATCAGCCTCGGGGAATAGAAGATGGGATTAATCAAAATTACGAATTGGATCTCTCTGTGGGTTCTTCGGTATTGTACAGAGAGGGGGGGAAGGTGTTTCACACCACAGCCTGTGCTTCTGAACCCCAATCAAGCCGCCGAAATGTGTGCCATTGGTCCAATGTAACAAGTATTAATGAAAAAAAAAATTAAAAGCAAATGAATTACTTAATGCATTCACTTCACTTTCTGAAAGTGGTTCAAAGCATGTTTTCCTAATGGTGGGGTTGTTTAAAAGACATGTTTTAATACTTCATTACTGTTATGAAATACAAATTTTTAATACTTCATTACTGTTATGAAATGCTTTTATATGTTGAGTTTAGGTTGCTGGTTCTCATGATTTTTTTATTTCTGCAATTATGTTATAACGAGTTGCTTGCATGCCTACTTACCCACGTGAAAGGATGCTGTTTGCTCTGGAATGTTCATCTTCTAGACAGGTTTTGGTTTGTTTGCAATCACGGTGCAATATAGTGTAACATTCATTTGTTCTCAGTCAACAGTTTTATTTTTGTCATAATAAATAATTACTTTTCCAATATAAAGTGAACTTAGTGTTTTCTTTGAAAGATAAAATGTGGAGCAGCGCCTGTGGCTCGGTGAGTAGGGCGCTGATCCCATATACCGAGGGTGGTGGGTTCAAACCCAGCCCCAGCCAAACTGTAACAAAAAAATAGCCGAGTGTTGTGGCGGGCACCTGTAGTCCCAGCTACTCGGGGGGCTGAGGCAAGAGAATTGCCTAAGCCCAGGAGTTGGAGGTTGCTGTGAGCTGTGTGATGCTGCCACGGCACTCTGCTGAGGGCAATAAAGTAAGACTCTATGTCTCTACAAAAAAAGAAACATAAAGTGTGCTTTAACAGTTTTGGTTATAAGTGATAGAAACCCACTTCTGCCAGAGAGGAGAATTTCATTATAAGGAAGAGGTAGTGGGAGCTCATGGAACCAAAGGTCAGGAATACAACCAGATTCCTAGAACAAACTAGGACCAGCCAGTGGAACTCTGCGTAGAAACCAGTAAGAAGTTATCTTCTTCATAATCATGCCTTTCTCCAGACTAGATTTCTCTGTTTCGTGATCCACATGGCAGATAACATCCGAGTCTGGGAGAAGTCAGATTATTGGTAGGTTCTTAGGTACAAGTCCATACTCCTCAGGGAAGTCATTAACCAACCTACATTGGGTCCCTTATCACTGTGATTCAAACAGCTGGCCAGGTGGAAGGTGCATTTACCAGAGGAGAACCTCTGGAGTGGGGAGGTGGCCATATGGGGGAGTACTCCATGGTGGGATGTAATTGGGGTCATGTACATGTGTATCTACTTCTAAAAAAGTTGAGTGAAATTTTCATTATGTTTATTACTTGCACATGGCGCTACAAATTTTGTGTAGAGGGTTAGAAATTTCAAGTACCTCACAAGTTTTCTGAGAGAAATCAGTAAGATTTCATCCTGCCTCTTTTTAAAAAATCAGCTGAATTTAAGAGTCATACCTGTTTTTTAAACAGCTTTGTGTAGGTGTAATTAACATATATTATACTGTGTATGTTTAAAGTGTCTGATTTGAAGAGTTCGGGTATACACCCCCCATCGTCACTACGTGCTGTTCAGGAATGCCACGGTTTACCCAGGCACCTGCTCACGGACGTGTCTCACTATTAGCTTACTGGTCAGTAAGGTGGCCTGCTGAGTCCACAGATGAGGGTCTGGACAACCTGGCTGAGTTGTGGGGATGGTCATATCCCCTGGACTCTGGGGGAGAGCAGAGCAGGAGAGGCACCTCGGTGCTTGGTAACCCAGGTTTCTGGAGTAGGTGTAGGGTTTCATCCTTATCTGCCCTAGTCTAATAGTTTCCTCACCCTCCATGTCCAAATCACCTAGAAAATAGCCCCAAAACAAGATACTGATAATTTATTTGGGAGGTGCAAACCCAAGGCATTAGGAGTAAGAAAGCAGAAATGAGGCAGAAGAGAATGGGGGGTGTGTAATAACAGTGATGTTCTGCCCAGCGGGGCACTGCTTCAGGATCACCCGGAAGAGGCACAGCAGGTGTGTGGTGGTGGTGGGGTGCTCCCTGGGGGGCTCCCCTCAGGCTCTAGTGTTGTGGAGAAATGTCCTGCAGAATTCACAGGAGGAAAGAAGAGAGAATTCATCTGCCTCGCTCTCTCCTATCTGGCATTTCCCATTTGTCTAATTTCATCCCATGGGTCTTAACTCCCCCACACTTCTCAGTTGCTAGTGGCAACATGGAATGCCAGATCCCACCTGTGGGAGGGCATTTCATCCAGGTCGAGAAGTGGTGGGAAGGGACAGAAATTCTGGGCGTGTGGCCGGTGAATGCCACAGGGAACCTGATTTGGTGTATATGGCCCTGGCCAATAAAGTGCAATGCAGGTTTTCTTTCCAGAAGAGAAAAGCCGTAGTGATCAAAGATCTTTCCCCAAGGTTACATGCCAAATTCAAGATTTGGGACAATCTGGCTCTGGAAACTGGTAGACTAAGACAAAGAAAGACCTGGGGTTTTATAGTGGACAAAGGAGTCGCTAAAGGGATGCAAGCTGGGGAGTCACATGACAGAGGTTTTTAACAAAGCTCCCATCGCCTACTGTGCTCCATCTTCTCAGGTCGTAGGTGGCCCCAGAGAGGTTAGGACGTCCAAGACGGTTTTTGTGGGGTTTGAGGAGTTTGATTTGGGCTTCAACTCTGCCTCATAATCCCTGTCTTCATCTAAGCCTACACCTACCAAAAAGATGAGTTGGTCAGAATTTGGGTAGAGAAGCCAAAATGAGGGGAAGAGGAGATTGACCTAAAGGCCAGGGCCAAGAGGACCATCCTTCTCTCTGTCACTGGCTTGAGGCTGAGGACCCTGTCATCTATTGATGGATCCTTTGGTTTTACCTGGGATGGTCAGCTCTCATGAGTCATAGACCACACTGATCACGTCTATTGTGGTCAGTGTCGGTGTGCACGTGTAACCACAAACATCGTCCAGACTCATCACAAGGGAATTAAGACCACATTCAGCATTCCCACCTGTATGTATGGGGCCTCTACCTGGACAGGTGGATGTGCCGTTTGCCTCTGGCTCAGCTCCTCAGCCTCCTGCCCCATCCCAGCCTGGGATCGGCTGCACATCAACTCTGTGGGGGCCAGAACAACCTAGACAGGTGTGAGACCAGGTACTGTACCATCATGCCTGAGATTTTGCGGAGGATTTGGAGACCCAGTGCTGTAGTTATCCTTGAGGACTGCAACAGAAAACAAATACAATTTGAGTTCTATAGTAACAAACAATCTATGCCCTCCAAAATGGGACTGGTTATCTTCTCCTTTCTAATTAAATCTTCATTTTGGTAGATGATGTGTAACTCCAGAATCAGGACACTTCATACCTTTTGTATTCTATTTAAATCACAGGTGATCGGATTTGGGGATTCTTTCTGACATTGGATCTAGTTCCCATAGGAGATGAGAGAGAAGCCAAGTATGTATGGACAGTTTCTGTGGAGTTGGTGGATAGATGAGCCACAATCCACATTGTTTAAGGATGTACGAGAGGATCAAATAGATTGTCCGAAGGCAATACTAACATCTACCATGTTGGGCATTCACATGCCAGTCCCTATACTAACTACTTTGTTAAAAGCATTAATATGCTGGGCACAGGTGGCTCACGCCTGTAATCTGGGAGGCAGAGGGAGGTGGATCGCCTGAGCTCAGGAGTTCAAGACCAGCCTGAGCAAGAGTAAGACCCCATCTCTACTAAAAATAGAAAAAAAACCGGCCAGATGTCATGGTGGATGCCTGTATTCCTAGTTACTAAAGAGGCAAGAGGCTTGCACAAGCCTGAGAGTTTGAGGTTGCTGTGAGCTACAATGACACCATGACACTCTACCAAGAGTGACAAGGGGAGACTCTGTCTCAAAAAAAAAAAAAGAAACATTAATATAAACTTATTTTTCTACAACCACATTTATTGATTTATTTCCTTGATAATTTATTTACTTTTGTGACAGAGTCTCGCTTTATCACCCTGGGTAGAATGTTGTTGCCTCATTGCCCACAGCAACCTCAAACTTGTGGGCTCAAGCAATCCTCCTGCCTCAGCCTCCCAAGTAGCTGGGAGGACAAGTGCCTGCCACCATGTCCAACTACTTTTTCTATTTTTAGTAAACATGGGATCTCACTTTTGTTCAGGCTGGTCTTGGACTCCTGGGCTCAAGCAATCTACCCACCTTGACCTCCCAGAGTTCTAGGATTACAGATGTGAGCCCCTGTGCCTGGCTTTCTACAACCACCTTATGGAGGTAAATGTATTTATTGCTATTTCAAACTGAGACAACAGAGCAGGGAAGTGACCTGTCCAATGTTGTAAGATTAGTAGGTGGCAGAGCCAGGATTCAAAACAGAGACATTTGATTCTTAAGGTGCTAAGTACCATGGAGAAAATTCAAGAAACTTCACCTCTGACTTCCTGTTCTCCGGTTAGCAGAATGAAAGGGAAATGAAAGAATTTCTTCAAGATATGCTTTGCCCTGAAAGGAGATTCAAGGAATGCCTAGGCATATTGGAAGTCACTTGGCTTGCAAAGACAGTTTAGATTCAAAACAGGGGCCCTGTCTCTCAGAAGGGCGGGGTGGGGGGGCAGGGGGGGAAGGCTTAGGGAAAGATTTCCCATTCAGAGGGACTTCTTAGCTGTATTCCTGACTGAGCTAAATCAGGAGTCTAAATCCCTCTGAAAGCACAAGCAAACGAGAACAGTGACTCCTTTAAAATCTGTTTTTCTTTTAATTTCTTCCTCATCAATGTTATATAATTTCCTTTTTTGTGAATTTATAACTTAACATAAACTGCACAAAACAGTCTGTGCAATTTACAAATAAAGTGAACATCTGGACCCACCCACCAGTCGTTTTTAAAATTTCTCCCTAGAAATGGCCAGCTTCCTGTGGTTATGGTTACCACCCTCATTCAAGAGTACTTGGGACTTTGTTAAGCCTCCAAGTGTTTCCCAGGGTGGGATTAGAACTGATTGATCCTTCCCCAAACCAACGGAATGTCCCAATGTGGGCATGCATATTATTGTAATAAGAAGACGTCTGATAGGGGAAAAGGCTTTGATATCCTTTATTTTCTGGAGCCTGTGGCAGACAGATCACCCATATCAGAACTAATAAAGAATCAAAACAATTCAGCCCTGATAAATGTTACCCACGAACTCCGCAGCAGCAGTGGATGTTAATGCCCATGAGTTATACCCTCCAGTGAACTTGATGAATAAATACCCCTTTGTGGACCGGCCCTGTATTCTAGATGAGACTCCTTTGGTGAGAGCTTCCACTAAGAGACAAATCTTGGTGTGGTTTCTTAGGAGAGAATCTGATAACCCCTGCTTTTGAGAGGGAAGGAGCAATCTTGTCATCTACTCATGAAGGTAAGAAGAAAAAGGTTGCCAGGCACAGTGGCTCAAGCCTGAATCATAGCTCTCTGGGAGGTCAAGGTGCATAGATTACTTGACCTCAGTGTGAGGCCAGCCTGTCTCTAAAAATAGTCGGTCCATGTGGTAGGCACCTGTAGCTCTGCTACTCAGGCAAGAGGATCACTTGAACCCAGAAGTTTGAGGTTGCTGTGAGCTGTGATACCATAGCACTGTACCCAGGGTGACAGAGGGACTCTCTGTATTTAAAAAAAAAAAAAAAAAAAACACCTTTTTGCTATAATCCCCACAGGTAAGCACAAAACTAATTTAAACCCAGTTTCAGATCAATGACAACCTCACATGAATGCCTGTGTCTCTGATAGTTGATCAGTGATAACTCCATGCTTCAGAAAGCCAGCCAGTCAATACCAGCGTGGGCCCACGCTTCCGCTCTGCAGGAATTTTCTAAGGAGCCCGAAACCTCCCAATCCCGAAGTTCCTTTCAAAACTGTATATAAGATCCCCTCTGGTTTTGTTCATAGAGACTAACCTTTAATACCTCTCCCTGGGCAGGCACAGTGCCTTTCTAATTTCCCCTGTGTCTGTGGTGGCTTTTGAATGTCCTAGTCTTTAATGTCTGGCTCCCAAAAAGGGGAAAAAAGGAAAGTGAAGGGAGTAAAAATAAACTGACCCTAAAAATCCCCTGGAATTTACTTAAGGCAGAGGGAGGGAGAACCTGGCAAAAATCAGGTGAGGTTGAATAACAGTGGCTGCCTGCATCATTATCTAAACCTCTGTGATCAAAAGCCGGCATCAGTGACCTGAGAACAGGACCCCAATATTTGAAGGACAGGGTTCTTTCCATCCACCATGGCTCCCCAGCATGACGTACAAGCACAAGTGGCTCCAGGAACACATGGACAGCTGTGTTCATATCTGATAAAGGACTGGTATCTAAAACAGGAGTTCTGAGGCTGGGACCAGAGAATTGGGGCAGGATGAGTAAAACAAGGACTGTGTGATACTGAAACTACATGGCATGAGATTGGGTAGTGTGTGGCTAGGTGTGGACAGTGTGTGGATAGGTGACATTCCGCATCTGCCAAAACCCATAGAACTGTACAATGCTAAGACTGAGCTCTGATGCCACAGACTTTAGTTAACAATAGCTTAGCAGGACAGGTTACTTGATGGTGACAAATGTACCACAATAATGCAAGATGTTAATAAAATAGGAGAAATTGTGGGGCTGGCAAAAGGAAGCAGGTGGGAACTCTGCATTTTCTGCTCAATTCATCTGTAAACCTGAAACTACTCTGAAAAATAAAGTCTAGTGATTTACTTTTCTTCGGAAAAGTGGGGGTAGCCTTCCAATTGACAACAAATAATAAGAAAGCAAAAATTACTTTTCATGGGACTAGGAAGAAAAGAAGATTGTTCTTTCTACAAAGGTATTTTTAAAATCTGCATTGAGAGGATGTAGAGATCTGTGGTCAGTTATCCCAGAGGAAATTCTGGTTACTGTGACGAAACTGGTCGTGATCTTCCCCGAGGTTTTTCACCTTGGCGAGTGCCCTATGGAGTTGAATAAGCTAGAACACTAAAGGTCATCAGACACCACCAGAACCTCCCTCTAATGTGTAACCCACGACCAAATCCCATTTTCCTCCCCCAGACTTCCAGAATGTTCCTTCACTGTAGAACTCCTAATGTAGCAGTGCAGGCAGTGTGCTGACCAACTGCAGAGGATGCTGTGACTGCAGACCACAGTCAGATGGATTTTTCTTTCCCCAGGGGCACGGCTGTAGTATAAACTGCTGCCATATGTGGCCTCTTGCTTGGTCTTACGCACAGTCCACAGTTGTCTCCTTGCTCTCCATCATAGGCATTAGGTCCAGAGCAATCTTTCAAAAGCATAACTCTAATTATCTCTCTTTGCTTAAAACACTTCAAAGGTTTGCACGTGGTCCTGTAGTCTGGATGAGGGGACTCCAGGCTGCCCACGGAGGCTCCTCTTCTGTCAGTTCCCTCTTATTTTTTGCACTCTGGTCTTACTGAGATCTTAGTTCCATCAAAGCTCCGGGCTTCCTTTCATTCTTTGTAAATTGCTCTTCCTGGAATATTCTTTCCGACTGTTTCACGCAGATAACGCCTGCTTATCCTTTGAATGTCTGTTTAAAAACAATGACTCCTTCAGAGAAGTCAGCCCTCATCCCGGTACCAGATCAACTGTAGGAAAGACTTTACCTAACAAATACAAACAGTGTAACCTAATTCCCTGCACCCTCCATGAACCTCAGGGTTCACTCAACTCTTTCTTCGGTCTCCATACTTTTCTAATTTTGTCTGACTCTGATGAACGTTTCATCCCAGGAGACTGTGAACACTTGGAGGGCAGGGCCTGAGTCTTTTTCCCATAGCATTCACTTTTCAGCGCCTATTACAGTGTTTAGCCCAGAGTAGGCGTGCCCCTAAGTATTTGCTGAATGAATGAACAAATGAATGGGGAAAAGTTAGAACTACCAGGTAGTGTGGATTATAATGAAGCCTCTCCCAATAACTGACATGTGATCTTAAGCAGAGCATATAAATATCTCTTGACCTCAGTTTCTTCTACTGAAAGGTAACAAGATTAAAATAAATTATTTACTACCCCTTTCAGTGATGAAGTGACTTGATCGCACTCTGTTTCCTGATTTAAAAAATACAATGTTGTCAAGCACTCTGAAAAGCGAATGCTTTGTAAATGGAAATAGGCACCTAGCAGTTTATAATACTGTTTAACAAGAGGTCTACATTAGCTAAGACTTTTTTAAAAGGTGGAATGGAAAATGTATAATGTAAGCAATCATGGAGAAGACAGTTTGCAGGAACACAGTAGCAACAAAATATGTAGTCAGCAAATGAGCGGGTCTAGGGTTGCTTTCCTTTTTGTTTTCCTTCTCATCCTCACTCTTCTTTCCTTCCCCCTTTTTTCTCTTTCCTGTTCTTTCCCTCCTCCTTCTCCTTGTCCTTCATATCTCATCTTTCTCTTTCTCTCTCTGGTTTTTCCCTCTTTCTTGCTATGTGCAAGGGAAGGCTGAGATCTCGCCCTTCTCTTCTCTTCCTCATCATTTGGTCATTTGGCTTTTAACAAAGAACTCCGAAGGAGTATAAAATCGGAAGAGAAGCACAGGTGAATGCTGTTTTATTATTATTATTATTATTATTATTATTATTGTTTCGGGTTCATTGAGGGTACAAGAATTAGGTTACACTGTTTCCATTTGTTAGGTAAAGTCTTTCTTACAGTTGTGTCCTGCCCACAGATGTGTGCCATACACCATAACCCCCCATCCCACTCCCTCCTCCCCTCTCCTCACTCCCCTGTTCCCCTTCTTGAATTCATATGAGCTTTTCTCTTATGAGGGTGCATTAGATCATCTACTGCCTTCATATTAGAATTGAGTACATTGGAGTCTTCTCTATTCTTGTGATACTATACTAAGAAGAATATGTTCCAGCTCCATCCAGGTTAATTCAAAAGATGTAAAGTCTCCATCTTTTTAAATGGCCGAATAGCATTCCATGGTATACGTAGACTTTTCTTCTGGGTAGATGCCTAGTAATAGGATTGCAGAATCAAATGGAAGGTCTAATTTGAGTTCTTTGAGGATTCCCTGCATATCCTTCCAAAAAGGTTGCATTAGTTTGCAGTCCCAGTGAATGTTGTTTTTTAAGAATCTCATGCTCTACTGACTGAGGCTGGCTGGCTGGACTAAACACTGGTTTTTATAAAGGGCTTTTCCAGGCAGGGCATGGTGGCTCATGCCTGTAATCCTACCACTCTGGGAGGCTCCTGGGCGGAGGATCCCTTGACCTTAGGAGTTTGAGACCAGCTTGAGCAAAGGGAGACCCTGTCCCAACTACAAATAGAAAAATTAGCTGGGCCTTGTGGCAGATGTCTGTATTTTCAGCTATTCTGGAGGCCGAAGCGGGAGGATCCCTTGAACCCTAGAGTTGGAGGTTGCTGTGAGCTATGGCTGATGCCAGGGCACTCCAGCCTAGAGCAACAAACAGGATGAAATTCTGTCTCCAAAAAAAAGTGCTTTTCACAATGTGGTTTTCTTCTCTGTGATGACATCTGATTCAGTGGCATGGAGAAAAATGTACAACTTGCCACTACTCCCTCCTCCCCTTTACAAACAGAATATCTCCTTTCATTTATTTTAAGCTTCAGGGGCCCACATTATTTTCTAGCCAGTTAGTGTGTGTCCTGTAGATGGCAGAATAGGATTTCATTTCATGCTTGTGACTCTTGACCATTTAGTGGAATATTTCCTATTGCAAAAAGTTTATAGCTATTTGGTAACTGAATACATGTTTACATTTCTTTTGTGCAGGTAGCATCTTACCAATTCAAAGTCACAGGAAGGATGGGCTAAGGTACATTAGTAAAAAATCTAAATAATACAATTTTTAAAAAAATATTTTATTTTTAAAAATTTAAAATGTTTGATGGCCTGATGTTTCTATACTGTTGCTAATTATCATACCAAAATTTAGTTCCCATTAGACTAGATTTAATGGGTAGATAAGACTTGTTAATTGACTTTTTTTTTTTTTTTGGAAGCAATGTCTCATTTTGTCACTCTTGGGAGATAGAGTGCTGTGGTGTCATAGCTCACAGCAACCTCAAACTCATGGGTTCAAGCGATTCTCTTGCCTCAGCCTCCCAAGTAGCTGGGATTACAGGGGCCTGCCACAAAGCCTGGCTATTTTTTAGAGACAGGGGTCTCACTCTGGCTCAGGCTGGTCTCGAACCCCTGAGCTCAGGCAATGCACCTGCCTTGGCCTTCTAGGGTGCTAGGATTACAGGCGTGAGCCCCTGTGCCTGGCCTAGCTGACATTTATTTCTACTCAATGAATGTTGCTGGAGTCCTTGAAAGTTATCTTGTTATATAGGTGAAATATGCTGTTACATTTGCCCCTATGTTGCAAATTTGTTCACTGACTTTTTTCTCCCCATAGAAATGTGAAAAATACACTTTAGAATAGACTTGATTTAGTTACTATGTAGTTTATATCAGTCACATCTGAAAGATGGGATTTCTATCAGTTCTCTTACACAGTCATCATTTATTTCTAAGAGTTTCTGATAGTATGAAGTATCATCTCTGACTATAGTTGCTATTGGGATCTATTAGTTTTCTTCCATCTCTCAACAACCTGTTCTGCCAAGGCATAAGTTTTCCGTGTAACAGATGCTAGAAAATATAAGAATTTGATCTGAATTCAGGTCACACAACTTTGATCTGAAACATCTAAGGAGATGCACCCCAGAGTTAAAATTTAACCTTGCTTCCCAAAAGGGATCACCTCCCATAAAAAGAACTTGGATCTCATGGTTTTTTTAGCCACTTATATGAGACTGAAGTAACAAGGACAAAGTCCTGAATTGTGGAGTGTCCTAGATTGAGGTCTGAGGTGTGAATGCCTTGTTTTAGGAAACAGACAAAAGTAATGATGTGCTTTCTCAGCCTCTGATCACTTTGCCTCAGACTGAATGATAGCATCATGCTCTGTGTAACAATGTTTCTGTCAACAATAGATGACATAGACAGGATGGTCCCATAAAACTATAATGGTGCTAAAAAAAATTCCGATTACCTAGTGACATCATGGCCAATGTAATCTCGTAGTGCAAGTATTATTCACGTGTTTGTGGTGATGCCACTGAAAATAGACCTGCAATAGCAGACCTATAAATGTGTAGCCCACAGAATTATCTACAGTACATAATACTTGATAATGGTAACATACGACTGTGTTTCTAGCTTATGTACTTACTATATGATACTTTTTATTGGTTCTGGAGGCTGCGAAGTTCAGAAGCATGGTGCTGGTGTTTTGTGAAGACCTTCTGACTGTGTCATGACATGGCCAGATGTCATGAGGTCAGGCAGAGGGACAGAACAAGTACAAGAGAGTCAGAGAGAGTCTGCTTTTATAACAAAGCTACTGCCTTGACCATGAACCCACTTCCTGGATAGCAACATTAATCCATCAGGAGGGCTGAGCCTGCGTTAACTCATCAATCTATTCATGAGCTCAAAGGGATTAAGTTTCCAACCTAAGAGCTTTTGAGGGATGCATCCAAGTCCTGATTGCTATGGCTTTTAAGAGAAGCTTGCCAAGGAATCTGGAGCCAAGGCGGGGTTCAGAGGGAGAGGCTGTGATGATTGATGAGCTGTTTTCTGTCATGGCAGAAGAATTGGGAGTACAGCAGGTGCACCAGGTGTTTGCCTTCTCTGCTAGGCTCTGCCTGTCATATCAGTGGAATTTTAAGTTCATTTCTTCAAAGGAATTTAGCAATGCTGCGTTTAGACTGCAGAATTAGATTCCTCCATTCAGAGGTCATTTCAGGCCTATTCTACTAATAGGTTAGGCCAGAGATGAGCAATTTCAAATTTCTAATCTCTTTATGCCTTTCAAAACACTTTGCCAGGTTTTTCTGCAGTTGTATGAATTTTTTTTTTATCCCCAGCTGGCAGGAAGTTATGTGGTATTACCTGAGAAAAATATTTTATCACACATTTGAAGAATCAGCAACACCGATTCTTTTCAACTGGGGGCTTTTATTCATTAATTTCAACAACAGCTACTTCAAAACCAGTGTGCAGCATGACACTTTGTTAGCTACAGGAGTTTCCGGGAGTTTCTCGATTTGAACTTCTCCAAAATGACTTTGTTGAATGGATCTTCTGTGTGCTCTGACTATAGCCAACTTGTATTCTAGGCAGCAGGGACCACAACAAAGTTCCCATGTGTAGGAGCTTCCATTTTAGCAGGAAGAGCAAGTGAGTAAATATAGTGCATAATACCTGTGATGCATACTATAGAGAAAAGCAGGGTAAGTGAAAGGCTGTTCAGGGAAGATATCTCTGTGGATTTTTAAAATTTTGAGTGGAGATATGGATAGAATGAAAGAGCGATGACATGAAGACTCATAGGAAGCGTGCAGACAGTAACAAAGGCAAAAGTCGTGAGTCTCACATAAGTCAAAAAGGCTTAGTGAGGAAAGGTGAGGTTTCCTCAGGGCAAAGGTCTTCAGTCTCGGACTTGGCGAGGGTGATGACCAATCAACAGGCTGCATGACTCAAGTCCACTGGAGGTGTCGCCAGATACCAGGTCATAGTAAGGACTTTGGACTTGATTCAGAGTGTTTGCAGAGACACTGATTTTAGAGAATTGTAAACAGGAGAGTGATGCAACCTCAATTTGTTTTAAAATATTCTCTGTGACAGAGCCTAGGCTAGGGAGAAAACTACGGTAAAACACAGAGACCACCAGCTTGATGAAAGTATGTCAAAATGTATATGAGAACACTACACTGTACCCCATGTTTGCATTAATGTATACAGCTATCATTTAATAAAAAAATAAAAATAAAAAAACCCCCACAGAGACCAGAGAATAAAACTCTTCTGTAAAGACTTAGAAAAATTATTATAAAACTACACATTTTTGTAGCTTCATAAGCAACTCTATTAATTTTCTTTTTTTTTGAGACAGAGCCTCAAGCTGTCCCCCTGGGTAGAGTGCTGTGGCATCATAGCTCACAGCAACCTCCAACTCCTGGGCTCAAGCAAGTCTCTTGCCTCTGCCTCACAAGTAGCTGGGACCACAAAGCCCGGCTATTTTTTGGTTGCAGCCATGATTGTTGTTTGGCAGGCCCAGGCTGGATTCGAACCCGCCACTTTAGGTGTATGTGGCTGGCGCCTTAGCGGCTTGAGCCACAGGCGCCGAGCCTCTTCTAATTCTTAATTGAAAATTTTTTTTTTTTTTGAGACAGAACCTCAAGCTGTCCCCCTGGGTGGAGTGCCATGGCATTACAGCTCACAGCAACCTCCAACTCCTGGGCTCAAGCGAGTCTCTTGCCTCCACCTCCCAAGTAGCTGGGACCACAGGCGCCCACCACAACGCCCGGCTATTTTTTGGTTGCAGCCGTCATTGTTGT
>CAUYTI010082497.1:0-27295 GCA_963575145.1 Galago senegalensis
GCGCCTGTGGTCCCAGCTACTTGGGAGGCGGAGGCAAGAGACTCGCTTGAGCCCAGGAGTTGGAGGTTGCTGTGAGCTGTGATGCCACGGCACTCTACCCAGGGGGGCAGCTTGAGGCTCTGTCTCAAAAAAAAAAAAAAAGAATGTGGGAGCAAGACCTTAACAATGTACATGTGCATATAATACTCATACACAGACCTCAACAACGTACGTGTACACACACACAGAGAGACCTCAACAATGTACGTGTACACACACTCACACGCAGACCTCAACAACGTACGTGTACACACACACTCACACACAGACCTCAACAACGTACGTGTACACACACACAGACCTCAACAAAGTATACACAAACACACAGACCTCAACAACATACGTGTACACACACACACACACAGACCTCAACAACGAATGTGCACACACACACTCACACGCAGAAGACAGGACAGGACCAAATACGCCAGAACGCTGCTGGTTCCACCTCTGGTTGGTGATGTTTGCACAATTTTTATTATCTATATTTTTCCTATTTTTCACATTTTCTACTATACATATAATTTTTTCATAATGAAGAAAGAGTATTGACAAACCAAATCTGTGGCTCTAAAGCCATCACCTGTCACTTTATTACAAAAAAAATTTTAAAGTGCCCCAACTCAAAGCCAGACACCTAAATGGTCTGCGGTAGGTGGACCATCTAAGTCGACTCCAACCACAGGACATAAATACACCACCAGGCAAACGCTTAACCAGAAAGCGCGGCACATACCCACATGGGCAGGACCACCAATCTGTACTTCCTTTTGTGGAAAAAGCACCAGTTAATATATGTTATTTTCTTTTTTCCTAGAAGAACATACAAGAAATTACTAGCAATGGAAAACCTTGGGAAAAGGGACTACATTCTACTTTTAAATTGACCAGTTAGAATTGTCTTATGTATATCTTTTACCCTTTTTAGGGAAAAAAAAATCAATGAGCCTATATAAAAGGATTAAGAATAATATTTCATTCCTAAACTTATCAAAATCTAAAAATACTTTCTTACAGATTTAAAAAGACATTTCTCATCTCATTCATTTATCACACAGAGAAGAACTAAGTCTACAAAAAAAATCATGTATGTGGGCAAATATAAAATAAATAAACACATTAGGCAAAAGCACACAGCCTCCTGGGTGACAGTGACATTATATTATGTTTTCACTAGAGGGATTTCTGTTTCAGATGGAAATTTCTGTTTCTGCTCTGCATGGTTTCCAAAACTGTATACTTCTGAACTTTATCTTTTAGAAGATTTGTTACTTGGTGCACCAATTGGTGGTCACGGACACTAATTGTTTTTTCAACAAAAACTTTCCCACACAAATAAAGATGTGAAACATGCTCTTGATTTTTACTTTATTTTATGACACAGTCTCACTTTGTCACCCTCAGTAGAGTGTTCTGGCATTATAGCTCATAGCAACCTCAAATTCCTAGGCTCAAGCAATCCTCCTGTCTCAGCCTCCCAAGTAGCTGGAACTACAGGCACCCTCCCTAATGCCCAGCTATTTCCCCTGCCCCCTGCTTAGCAGGCCTGGGCGGAGTTTGAACCCACCAGCCCCAGAGTATGTGGCTGGCACCCTAACTGCTAAGCTATAGGCACGCAGCCAAAACCTATTCTTTAGTAAAAGTCACTGAAACTGTGTAACTGACATAAAAATAAAACTAGCAAGCCTGGGGTTACTTTAACTGAGTAAAGTCACAAATTTAGAAGTTGGAGAGGCTCGGCGCCTGTGGCTCAAGCGGCTAAGGCACTAGCCACATACACCTAAGGTGGCAGGTTCGAATCCCCAGCCCAGGCCCGCCAAACAATAATGATGGCTGTAACCAAAAAATGGCCAGGCGTTGTGGCGGGCGCCTGTAGTCCCAGCTACTTGGCAGGCTGAGGCAGGAGACTCGCTTGAGTCCAGGAGTTGGAGGTTGCTGTGAGTGTGACGCCACGGCACTCTACCCAGGGGGACAGCTTGAGGCTCCGTCTCAAAAAAAAAAAAAAAAAAGTTGGAGAAAGGAAATAAAATAGAATAAAGGAATAACGCATGTATAATATACAAACTGTATTATTTATTATTAGTACATACACAAGCTTATATTTGCAGTGGCTCAAATCCCTGTTCCTGGCATACAGGAAACAAGGCAAGGAAGGGCCTCATCCCTCTCCCGGCATCTATGCCTTCCTGTGTAAGGCATTCCTTATGCTAGAGCTTTTTTAAAAACTAAATTTGAAAATTGACTTTGGTAGAATTTATCATTAGAATGGATTCCACATGCTTGAATTTTATATTTACTTAACCATTGTGCTTATATTTGACAACTACACCTCTAATCCTGAACATAGATGTCAGGGAAGCACAGACTATTAAATATTTAGGAGAGGCAGGAAGTCCAGCCTCAGCTCATCCATCTGTGTCAATCAAGCTCTGTGTCCCTGAGCAGATGGGCCTGCCCCTGCCCGCCAGCGCCTGCAGCAGCACCTGGGGGAGGGGAGGAGCTTAGCTGCTGCAGAGTTGGTGCACAAAGGGAAGCGGCTCCCAGACTGCAGCTGCTTCTGTTCTCTGGAACATGACAGATTACACCCTATTCAACAAGCCCGGCCATTTCAAATGGTCCAGTGATGAGGAGTTAAGCAAAAGTTTGAAAAATACCCAGGGAAAAATATTTAGACTTAGCTAATTTTCTTAAGGACTTTAGGCCCAAATTAGCCCTCCATTTTACATATAAAATGGCTGTGTTCTAAATAATACATACATATATGAGATATATATATATATGTGTGTGTAAAATAATGTACAATCATGTTTCATAAACGATTGATTCAACACAACACCAGGTACCACACAACCAGCACCACCAGGCACCATATGCAAGGGAGGTGATGCTCCAAGGATTTAAGCCACTTGCCTAAAATCACAGGGGGAAAAAAACAAACTTACTAACATCTAAAGAGCAGTGCATGTAGGGGCATTATCCTCTACATTCTCTCAGGGAAAAAAGTAAGAATAATATCTTCAGAGCAAGCAAATATATCACAGTTTGTGCAGCAATCAAAGGCTATGGAAGTGGACACTTTGGAGCAAGGGTTATGTCTAGCCAACTACTCTCTGGCTTCCTATCCTGACCACAAAATCAGGTACTGATGATACAGATTACTAAATTATTATTGTGAATCGATGTTATTCCACAGACTCAATTAAGAAACCCTTGTGAGTGAAGCTCATATTGCTTCACTTTAGCAAAATATACAACATCCAGGGAACTTTCTAATCTACCTTTTGTGGAGCCTAATGGGGAGGCCTTTAATGCTGAAGAGTTTCCCAGTAGCTCGGGGATAAATAAATCAAGACTCATCTATGAGAATTCTGGCAACTAGCAAATGTTTCAAATTTTTAGAGATACTCCTGACTAGTGTACTAAAGATTTGATAGCCATTTGCCTGCACGATCAACCACTTCATGAGAAGAAATATAAGTATTCTTCAGCTACTAGGTAACATTTCCTCAACTGCAAAATCGGCACTGAATTCTTATCATGCAAGTTTTTAACAGTACCATATTTCTGAGGATGCAAAAAGTGATTGAATCAAAGAGTGATTTTTACGTAAGATATTTAATACCATGTAAATAAACACGTTTTATGCTTTGGTACACTTTAAAAACGAACCTTCAAACAATTTACATTTATCTTCATTGCCTTGACAGAAATCTTAACTTTTTTCTTAGAAAAGAAAACTGTAAATTCATTTTCACATAATCACTCTTGAAATTTTTCTTATTTTCTTATTTTCTAACTGCTATTTTTTAATTGACTCAGAGGGGCTGGGGGCCACTCGTAAACTCCAGTGGTTTCCCCACAGAGGTAGCAGAACAGAGAGAAACAAAAATGTGACGTTTGGAGAAATGGTACTTCCTGAGGATCGTGTGTGCGTGGTTTCTGTTCCCCTTTGAGGCACAGCTCCGTTCCGGCCTTCGGGTCCATGAGGCATCACACAGGCTGTACAGGAAACAAGCCAATCCCCATGGAAAGCAAAGATTTACAGACCCAGAATGGGGGTAATAAGGGCCAGAAGAGCCCCACTAGGATTTGATTAGCAGTAATTCACACAGGTAAGCAAAATGGTTTAACAGGTGCAGAGTTCCCATTGAAGATGATGACAAAGTCTCAGAGACAGAGAGTGGTGATGGTGCACACCAATATGCAGGTACTTAGTGCCACTACTAAATTACCCACAGAAATGTTTAAAATGATACATTTTATGTTATGCATATTTTACCACAATAAAAACATGCAAGTTTTTCTTCAAAAAGACTATTCTTTCTTTGACACACTTAAGGAATCTATGTGCATGTGTATTTGTAAATAAAAACTTGGGTTATGAAAATCAGGATTTAGGAATATATTATTATACTGAGTCTCCTAGTATTATTCATATAGATAAAATCAAAAACTAGCCCTGAAAATGGATGATCTTTCTATGAAGATAGTAATTTTTCAGGTCAGAAGGGCACCTCTCAATTATGAACTCAGCAACTGAGTAGTGAGTGACAGTTTCTAATCTGAGAAACTCAAGCTCTTTAAAAGCCTCTCATTTTTCCATCCAAATCAATGCCTTTCTGCCTTTTCTAAGGTCAAATGCTAAAGACAAGCATTATAGAAAAAATCGTAGATGAAACAGAGGGAAAGCAGACCCCTAGGACAAATTCAATACTTAGATCCACTCAGAATCCTATTAAACTAAACATTTGGAGAGAACCAGCAATACATACAACCTTCATTCCCACGTTCTGATACTCAAGGACTAGTACTCACCTCTCTATACTAAAGCCTATTTCCGCACCCAAATAATCATTCTGAAGCTGCCCCTTGAAGTTAAAATTCAATACCTACTGTTGATCAGTTCTTTGTGCTCGGCAAGGGTTTTTGCAGGATCCAGCCAATACTGTGTGAGGAAGAAAAGGATAATTATGGAAATTAGTTGTTTTTCACTGGCCTTTACTTCAAGAATATCTGCAAAATGTTATTTAAGTGACACTTAAATACGTGGTTATCACATATACACACAGACACACCCTAGAAAAGGTAAAGGAGAGGAAATCGACAGCTGTGCTGGCAGAGGAGCAGAGAAGTATTCACTGTCCGTGGTCAAATCTTCATACCAACTGTAAGGTCTGACATCCAGATGCTGGTGAGACAGCTTCTTACTACTTGTGGGAAATCAAAGGCTACAAAAAATGTTCCTGAGCCTCTCTCGCAAGTTCCCATCACAACTCCAGTGAGAGCCATGTCTCCCCTGAAAATATCCTCACTCTTCATTCCCAGTCTCATCCCCTACGGCAGGCGTCCTCAAATTACAGCCCGCGGGCCATATGCAGCCCGCCTAGGACATTTATCTGGCCCGCTGGGTGTTTTTGCCACAGCTACCTGTCCTGCTTAGCAGCCGACTCTTCCCGAGGCCCATAGTCTGGCCCTCTAATGGTCTGAGGGACAGTGAACTGGCCCCCTGTTTAAAAAGTTTGAGGACCCCTGCCCTACAGGGACTGCTGCCAGGTGTTAGGAAGAAAGGACACAAATTTAATCCAGTCCTCACCAAGGAGCCAAGAGAGCAGCTCTGTGCAGAAGGGGAGGCCTGAGTCCCAGAGCAGCCCCACCTGGACTCTGCCTGGCCTCCGCCCTCATCACCACCATGTACCTTGGGACCAGAGACTGGCTATCTCTGAACCTTCCCCATAGGGCTGCTGTACAAATTAATTAAGACAATTCATGTGAAGTCTTCCGAACAGCCCCAGCTCGTGCAGCACACAGTGGGGATGACAATCTGCTTATTCTTTTATATAACAGTAGCAGTAATCATAAACAGTCGTCTGATGCTTCAGGCATTCCTCTTACCTTTTATTCCTAATTATGTCCAATAACAATCACTCACACTAAGTGTATGCCAGAGTCATTTTATCATAAGATTTTTATTACAGTACTAAACTCAACTCACATAGACATAATTTACACTATTTACCACTCATATAGCCATTAACATTTTTCAGCTTTCAAAAAAAAGTAACATTTATGAGTGTTGCAACTTAAAACACAATGTTCATTATTCTAGTCTTTGTCATCTCTCATTTTAAAAGTGCGGAATCACTTCCTTTTACAACAGAAAAGGTATTTGAAGCAGAAGTTGTATTGGTGACTAAAGACGTGGCTTTGGTGGTAAAATGCTGGTTCCCAGGGAAACTCTGGTCCATCCGAGTAAATCCATCAAATGTCCAGCTGTGTATGCGACACAGAGCACACCCATCCCTCACAGAAATAAAGCTGCAGGTTCTTCCATGAAATGGAAACATTAGGGGGGTAATGGAGGACTGTTTCTTGCCACTCATGTTAGATAAAAAAGTGTGACTACTCTATGGATTTTTTGAAGAGGAGAAACCAAGGAAAATCGACAGGAATGCCCATTAATACCTGTGTTAGGTTTCTACTCCTGCTGCACCAATTACCACAAACTTAGAGGCTTAAAAACAACACCGTTTATTATCTCCAAGTTCTGAAGGTCAGCAGGCTTCTCTGCTCCAGACTTCACAAGGTTGAAATCAAGACATCAGCTGTCTGGGGTTGGGAAGGCTGTTTGACTAGGGGACCTCCCGCGAGCACAGATGAAGGCAGTGGTTCTCAACCTCCCTATGGCCGTGACCCTTTAATACAGTTCCTCATGTCGTGGTGACCCCCAACCATAAAATTATTTTCGTTGCTACTTCATAACTGTAATTTTGCTACTGTTAGGAATCATAATGTAAATATCTGACTTGCAGGATGTATTCAGGTGACCCCTGTGAAAGGGTTGTTCGACCCCCAAAGGGGTCATGACCTACAGGTTGAGAACCATGGCACTAAGGGAAGGGGCTGAGAGGAACCCAGTTTTCCCCGAATGTCAAGGTGCACGCAGTCCTGGGTCTTCACTTTAGGCTTCACACACACTTACTCACATGGTCTCGATAAGTATAGCAAGAAAGGAGGGGAGGGAAAGAGCCTCTGGTCTCACTACTCTGTCAGGTCTCATCCTGAAACTATTAATAGTAAGAAGCAGAAACGGGAAGGCCGCTTTTAAATTTCTCCCTCACCATTTCAAGAAGACAAAGTTTATAGACAGAGCCTTCAACTCAATTCATTTTTTTCTTTTCCTGTTCCCAGAATGTTTTTCAATAGTTAAAAAAGCCAGGGAAAGAAACTAGGTAGGAAATTTTTAACTAAATGTAATGGGAAAGGATGGTTAACCTATAAAAAAAATTTTCATTAATGATAATCTGTACTATTTTAAAATAAATCTCTTCCCTTAAGAGTGACTAAATTTGTGAGGTGAAAAAAATAAAGCACAAAAGTCCTGAGATTTAGAAATTACAATTTTGCAGCAAGAACGCAGGGCAACAAGAGTCAAAGGCTACTCCCTCAGCTCACTGCACATTAGCTATGCTAAGCATCAACCCAGATCTTGCCGAGGACAAATCTCATTTGATCAAAATGGAAAGCAGGGGTTACGGAGGTCAGACAATGATAAATGCCCCGGAGCATAAATAATAAACACAAGCCACCAGGCTTCATAAGCCAAGATCTTGAAAGATAAAACCCACTAACATTCGACGGAGGGAGATATGACCCTGGAATGGAGGCAGCTCTGCTGTGACAGCACTTGTCACCACCCATTATCAACAAGCAATCAGACAGAGCACATGTCAGATCACAATGAAACACATTAGGCTGCTACTCCACAACCAAAGAGAAAAAAGGCCACAAGAATTTGCCAACGAACACGATTCCGATATCTGGATATAGGACTACATGGAGAATACAGGTCATGGGTAGCCAATATTCAGGATATAGACTCTAAAACCGGGATATCACACATTCATTCAACAGTCATGGACTGCCCACCACACCATTCTTTATATATCATATCGGACACGGTCGAGGGGAGTGAAGGAGAACAAAGACACACAAGATCTGTCTCATTAACCTTGAGGCACGCACAGCCTAGCAGGAGACACACAGACGGATAATTACAATACAATGTGGTGAGACAATAATTACTTGCATGAGATGCGTACATACAAAATAATGAGATTATGTACAAAGAAAATTAACTCTGGAAAGTGAATGTATGAAGACTTCTCTAAAAACAAATCACTGAGCAGTGTGTTCATGGGGCGAGGGGAAACTTCACAGAAATGGGGGAGAAAAGAGCCCTAAATTTTATAAAACACATGTCTATCAGATCAACTGCTCTTCAAGCCAAGAGGTCGACACAGAATGTAACACTCCAAATCCTTTGTAAGTGTGAACTGAAATCGATGCTGCCCACTGGGTAACAGATACTCGGCTGAGGGATCGATCTCCACGGAGGACTCCCAGAAAGAGAAGTCCACTTGGTCTTTTAACCTGTGCCAGGTGAGGGGAAAAGGAGCACTGAGCACAGCTCCACCCACACAGTGCAGGGCACCAGAGTAGGGCTTTCCGGAACTGCATCTTGGAGCGTAGCCCTCTCCTCTACCCGGTCATGAGCAGAGAGACCCCTCCGTCTGCCATTCTCTCTCAACATTCAAGCTACTCATTCTCTAGGACAATCTATCAAGTATTTACCCCCCTGCCCTATTTCAAATGTACTCATATCCTAGAACTTGTACATGCTTACAAGCTGGGTGAGGTCCTCCATTGCAGGTAGGTAACAATTAGCTGAAACAGACGCTGCTCTCTCATCCTAATCTCATAGAGTCATACTGCTTCCCAGACAGCCCATCACCAAGGAGTCATGACAACGGTTCCCCCCAGCTCTGATCCTTTGCTGAGGGTAGGAGGCGAGCGGAGGGGCAGCCTTACCACTTCAGTCCCGTCAATCCTAATTACAGCATTGATGTGACCCGGAGACCAGTGACAGACCTGCGTATGCTGACAGTCCTGGCTAAATGCCCCGGGCGTCTATCATCTACCTTGGCTGATAATGTCTAAATTTCATCAATTTCCTAGGTAACAGTCTGAGAATTAGAGTTTAAAACTCTAATACTGTCCAGTAGATCAATATTCTAACCTTCAAAAGATACATACTGAATTCAGGGTCCAACCTTTCGTTTGCCAATTGTTCTTTTGGAGTCTGGTCTTAGAGCTCCAATACTGAAATAAAACACAAAATTTTAAAGAAAGGACAGCACGCAATAATGAAAGCTCTCTGCATCTTAGCGCGTGCACATCAGGTGTAACCTGACTCTTCTCTGGGGAACTTGAGAATGCCACGATGGTCTTTAATGATGCTGCCTGTAGGCCAAACGAAAGCCTTTCAAAAGCACACACCGTTTTCAGAAATACAGCATACGATCTCTGATCTAAGAGAGTAAAAAGAGAGTTGACCATCTATCAGGAACAATGGCACCAAAAATATATTTTAAAATGACACAACAGCTCACTCTTGGAGAGTTCTAGTACTCAACATAATTCACACGTATGTCCCAAGAAGCCCAGGATTGTGGTGACAGCTATTTGTGCTGGTCCTCTGCCCCATAAGCATATCTCAGATCCTTCAAGCAGCATTAACAGAATGTAGTTTTAGTTTGTTCCTTGGTATGAATCACATAAGCCTTAGGCTCAGAAAAACCACCTTAAGGGAACTATCTCACAGTACGACAAAGACGCGGACCCATCGCTGGAATACCCTAAGGTGAGAGGGGATAATTACAGCAAGGTCTTGTTTTCCAGCAAAAGTGGATTTCAGTGGGTCAGTGTTGGGCCATCTGGCTCCTCATGAAGTGTCACAGGCCCAGGGAATGTTCCTCAGTTCTCACCAGTGGGTCCTGGCACCACTCTAAGGGTTACAGAAATACAGCAATAGCTAACATTTATTCAATCCCTACTTTGTGCCAGGCACCTATGAAGATGCTTCATGTATATACTCATTAATATCGTTAACTCTATGAAGTAGGAACTACTATAATTACCAGTTTACAAATAGGGAAACAAATAAAGTAGTTAAACAATTTTCTAAACAATTATAGAACAGCCACTCTAAGGAATTGGAGCCATCCCATCTCATGTTTAAGCCAAGCCACTCTCCATAGTATTTATCTGAATATTACACATAACCTCAATTTCAAGATTCTTATTTTCAACTACCGTGTTTCCCCCAAAATAAGACACTGTCTTATATTTATTTTTTCTCAAGAAGACACATTAGGGCTTATTTTCAGGGGATGTCTTACTCCGCGCCAAAATGCATGGCATGGCTTGCAGATATGCTGCATAGTGCAGATATGCTGCACTAGGTCTTATTATCGGGGTAGGGCTTATATTTAACAAATGCATAGAAATCCTGCTAGGGCTTATTTTTTTGGTAGGTCTTATTTTTGGGGAAACATGGTAGTGAATCCTCTTTTCCCAGCTCACTCCCTCTAACGTTCTGACTCCACCAGGAAACTCAATTCACTGACCTTCTTACCTTTTCATTGTCCCTCCCTGATCCACATCCTCATTTTCCTCACTAGTCATTTTAATTACTTGTAAGTGTCCTCAACTCCCTTGCACATCCTTCCTTCTGGATTATCCACTAAAAGTAAAGCCAGCTGTGGCTAATTCCAGCTCACTGTCTGCTCCACGTCAGCACCCGAGGAGCTGAACATAACTAGAGGCATAAACTGCACACCCACCAGGGGCCTCATCTGACAATCATCATCAATAACCATGGAAACCGGCGCCTGTGGCTCAAGTGGCTAAGGCGCCAGCCACATACACCTAAAGTGGCGGGTTCAAACCCCCAGCCCGGGCCTGCCAAACAACAACAATGATGGCTGCAACCAAAAAAATGGCCGGGCGTTGTGGCGGGCACCTATAATCCCAGCTACTTGGGAGACTGAGGCAGGAGACTCACTTGAGCCCAGGAGTTGGAGGTTGCTGTGAGCTGTGATGCCATTGCACTCTACCCAGGGGGACAGCTTGAGGCTCTGTCTCAAAAAAAATAAATAACCATGGAAACCCTTGGTATTATCCAGAATCATTATCCAGAATCACATCATTCTCTTGGAGGACCTTGACACTTCTTCCCTCAGCCCTTAAACCTCCAACATCTCCTTGCCCTTCCTCACTCCCAGCTGCAGACTTTGGCTATTTCACTGAAAAACTACGACAGAAGAGGAGCAGCGTATGCTTCTCACCCCACCTACCAGCCTACCAGCCTGGGTTCTGTGTCCTGTCTGCACACACACACACACACACACACACCTACTCTAGTCACCTGCAGGCACTGTCCCGCTGTCCAGGCCCCACTGAAGCCCATCCCTTCTCATCTTTTCAGGACCATGATTCCAGCCACATTCTGTTCCCGTTCCACACTAAAGCTACCCTTTAGGATCATTTCCAGCCGAATGCATGCCTTCATTTCTCTCATCTTTAAAATAAAAATAGCTTTTTTTTTTTACTCCCACACCTGCCCATTTCACTTCTTTGAAATAAACACCTGTGGAAATAAAAAGCTGTTCTACACTCTGTCTCTCACGTCTCCTCTGGAACCCACATTAGCACTGACCACAACGCCCTGTCCCTTGTTAAATCTAACAACACAGTCCTCTCCCACTTCCTTGAAATTTGTCTCAAGCTTCTGGGACCCTCTTCCTTCTTGCTTCCCTTCCTACCTTACTGGTACCTTGACAGTCTCTGCCCCTTACTCATCATCTCCCAACCCCAGATAGGCTGGATTGCAGGAGCTCACACCTGACACTACGGCTGGGGCCTTAAATGCCATTTATAGCCCGACAACTCCCAATTGACAGCCAGACCAGAATTCTCCTCTAAATCCAACAGCCTACTTGACATCTCCACTCAGATGCCCATTACAACCTCAGACTTTACACATCCAAAAGGAACTGGTAATTTCATTTCCTCTCAGAAAAACATGTTCTCCTGCAGCCTTCACCATCTCAGTACCCAGTACAGGACTTTTCCATTGGTGCTGATCAAAACCTCTTTAACTTCTGTTCTGTCCATCTACAAATCCTCTTGGCTTTATGTTCAAAATATAAAGCAAATCTGACAAATTCTCAGTCCACTGCCTTTCCCGTGGATTTCTTCAGCAACTCCTTTAACAGTACCCGTGTCTGTCCTGGCAGTCAAAGAAATTCTTTTAAAATGTGGGTCAGACCAGTTCACTCTTTGGTTCAACATCCTCCAGTGGTCTCCTTTCTCTCCAAAGGCCTCTGATGGCCTAGAAGCCCTCCAGGATCTAGCTGTACCCCCTTCACTTTTTCCTGGAGACACATTAATGGAAAACTGGGGGCCTCAAGGAGGCTGCCTGCCAGGGCTCAAGGAAAGCCAAAAGCAAGCCAGGGAAGCAGGAAGAAAAGATACCTTGTTAGGCAGCAGCAGAGAGTTCAGCAACGCCACTGCCAGTGGCAACACGGAAAACGAAAAATGTACCTAATGAACCAGATGATCCAGATAAGGAGATTTCTAGGTAAACTGCTGAAAGCACCAATTGCCTTCCTTCTGGTCCCTTTAATAAAGTGCAAGAGGAGAGAGATAAGCTAAAAATGAGACCTATTAAAATATCAAGAAGCCAGGACTTACTGGGCTTAAAAATGAAACGTTCTCATTCCCAGTCTTATCAGAAGTCAGACAGTGCTACAATTAAGAAATGACTTCTGGGCAAAGACTGAATCCAGCTTATTATCAGAAAAAAAAAAAACATGATATAACTGTAAAACCTTTCATTAAGTCCCCCCAAAAAGATTTACTACCATGCCTCATAAATCTTTTCAAAATCACAAAAGCTTCCTTGATAATCTTAAGGGCACTGCTCCCCAACAGCCTTGCAAGGGATCTAAGGTACAGGAACAAAACCAGTTCCTCCTTCAGACCCTATCACTCTTCAGCTTAAAACTCCCAACAGATCCCTACTGGAGGCTCCTGGGCCCCAGGCCATGCAGACCCTGCCCACCTTCCCCTCCTCCACCCCTTGTCTCACTACTATCCAGTATTCCTGGTCTCCTTGACGTTCTAAACACCTCTCATTCGTTCCTGTCCTAGGGCCACTGCACCAGCTGTTCCTTCTTCCCAACACGGACCTCCCCTTCTTCTCATTCAAGCCTTCAGACCTTTAAACTACCCTTTTCCTGAGTGATCAGGCCTTTCCTGACCATCCAGTAGCAGGAACCCTCATGTCACTCACCATCTTAATGTCAAAACACTCATCATCACTACCTTGGTGTTTGAACATAAATTTTTGGCCTGTCTTTCCTCTGGAAATAAACTCAAGACCAAGGACTCTGTCTCTTGCTCACCACGGTACTACACTAAGCTCCCACACATCGTCAGCTTCTGAAAGGACCCCTTCTGTTAGTTCATAAGGCAACTTTCACAATTTGTAGCCCAAAAGAGAAAGCAGGTTAAGTCCCACCACCCAGAGAAAGGCACCCGGCCCAGCTTCACACGATCCCCACAGGCCCTCTCTTACAGCAACAGGTCCTAAAAAGACAAACTAGCCACTTAGCTTTTAATACGTGCAATATAGATGAAATTTTATAAAACTCAAGAAAAAATAACATAGGAAATATTCCAGAGAGTACATTAATAGGCTACTGACACATCCTGATTAAATTGCTTGTAATATTCATGGAGAAAATCCTCTGAAGATTCAGAATAAGGTTAAATCAAGGTTAATTTATCGGAGGTTTTATCAAAATTCTAGATTTGAAAAAAGCCTAGTTTTCTAAGATAATCAAGAAAATGTCTAGAATCATTAACTCTGAAAATAACTGCTTTCCATTAGCCATCAATCAACTGTCTGAAATTCCAACTTTTATAGCTCATTCTGATATAACCAAGGAGAAGGACAGTGTAATTTAATAAAATAGTTGGAGTAAAGGAATTAGCAATTATTTATTTCACAACTAATAAGGAGTGAGTCACAGAAATTTCTCTGGTATCTAATTTGTTGATAAGTACACTTAGCATACCTGTGTGCCTTGTCTTATATACAAAAATATAAATGTGTTTATTTATATATATATATATATATATACACACACATGCAAAAAATATTCAAATTTATGTGTATGTGTTGAGGTTTGTCATTCCTGACAGTTTTGTTTTCGATTATTTTTCACCTTTGTCATTTTAAACTGCTTCTTTTAATCTAGTTTTGGTTAAAAAAAAAAAAAGCACTGGATACCATAATGAAAAATCACTTCTGTGCCATACAGAATCCAGTCTCTCATCTCATTAAACCTAGAAAACAATTTGTGAAGGCTGCAGGAGGAAGTATTTTATTATACACGACCCACAGAAAATACACTCAAGTCTATCGTGATCAACCACTTGAAGGAAAAGGAAAAGACAGAACTATGAGAGGGTTAAGTTCAAGGTGCGTTGTGGAGCTGATTCTAGACAAATACAGGTCCTTCAAGAGCATTTCTGACTCCATGTTGAAATCAACACACCCAACAATGAAAGTGAGAGCCCATGAAAGTGCTGCAATGAGCAAGGTGTGCAGTGCCCCGTGACTCCGTGGGCGCCATCGGGGAGCTCCCCTCCCAGCACTTCCAAGGTTCTCATGATGTATCACCTGCCTGTGTTTGGAAGAGCTCAGACCCACTCCGAACAGAAAACACTCCAGAAAAACATCATGTCTTCCTTCCTTATTAGAGATATCAGATACTGTTTAACTATAGAGAAACAAAAAAATCTATTCTTTTATTGAAAGAACTGTTTATCATAAGGTCAGTTTCTAAATTCATGGGTTCTACAACCAGACAGCTACAGGTGACACTGCCCCGACTCAGCTCCTCATACAGAATACCTCTTTCTATTAGATACCCTACCTCCCACTCTACAGGAATATTCAAAGCAGTACCTTACCTGGTAGCTGCCAGCACATTAAAAATATCCTATATGTGTAATTCCTTATATCCCATAAATTTCCAGCCCAATTTACTAAAATCTCAATAAAACTTTTTTCTTTTAATACAGGTAAAATTGGGTTTAAATGAACAAAAGGAGAGGCATTAACAGAAACAAAGTGATCAATTAGAAGAATTGCAGGAAAGAAGGGGGCATGCTGACTAGGAAAGGGGAGGAGGGGAGGAGCTCTTGTCAAGGCCCGCCCTGTCCCCAGCCCCGCCCTGTCCCCTGCCCCGCCCACACTGTCCAGGTGAGAGCTCTTCCACTCAACACTATTACAGAACACCTGCTTCACCGTGACAGTGATGGAAACAAAGAGGTGAACCGGATTCAATCTCTGCCTCCAGGAGCTTCACTCAAATTGTGTTATTTATCAGGGAAATACAACACGTGTAGTCTCTGAAATTTGAGACAGGAGAAAGCCCAAGGCATTTCTGGGAGTGGTGGAAGCTTTGGGAAGGAGGAGACATCAGCGAGACCATCCTGGGTAATAAGGAAGAGCAGGATTTAACCAGATAAAAATGATGGAAGGGAAGAAAACAGGAAGGTATGCAGGCCGGGAAGCCTGTGCATAAGCCCCGACAGTGCGGAGCAGGGAGGGGCTGCAGGGGGTCATCACCTGCAGGGTGAGTCTGGGCAGGGAGCTGAAGAGCTGCATTGCCAGACAAGAAGCTCATGCATAAGCCAGGGCCACACATCTGGAAGGACTTGTAAACCGTGTTTGGGAGTTTGGATTTTCTATTAAGGATTCATTAAAAATTTCAACCCACAGAAGGAACATCAAGTTTTCTTTCTGAAGAAAAATTGCAGCTGCAGTGGGGAAACACTGGAGGGAGTAAGACCAAAGACAGGAAGGCCGGTTGAAAGCTGCAGAAGTCCACGCTGATCTTCCTTCTGCACCTACACTGAACATCAGAGAGGGATGCTGATTCTGAAGAGGTTAGCTGGTGACCGCAGATTCTGAAGAGGTTAGCTGGTGACTGTGAGTCCTATTTATACCAGGTGTCCCACCTTACTTGTTAAAACAGTGCTCCTTGTCACTCTCACAGTATCGTGGTTTGGAAGGTGGATTATATATGGTCGCTCTAGGTATGAGGGGCAGAATGACAGAACTTGGTGACTAGCTAGCTATGTGGGAGGGGAGGCGACGTAGGTGGTGGCACTCGCTCAGCTCTTCAAACAGAAGTACAGCCGCCCCAGGCGCCCTAGGCCCCTGCAGTGAAGACTTCCCGAGGGCTTGGTGGGCCCATCAGGTAGGTTTAAGGAGCTCAATTGCCACATCTTCAGCTTCCATACGCACTCTGTGCTACGCCTGATCAGCCTGTGACCAGACCTGAAATCGAGATGTCACGTAAGTTCTCCTTTCCTGCTGCACTCCATTTTTAATATTCTCCTTTCCCAATTTGCTGCAAAAAAGGCACCTTTCACTCCTGTCAAGCAGCTATCTCGCACCGACCCGGGGTATGAGCAACCCCAGGAGAAACAGGAAGACTGTTTAAATTCTACTGTGAGCAAAAAATTGCCTTTAATAAAGACACCATAAACCAGAAGAAAGCTTTCATATTACTCTACCCTATACATATTTCTGGGAAAGACCAGGCAAAGTGTTAGAAAAGCTGCATTTTGGCCCATTAATTAGGTAATTTTACAATAAGATCTCTTACAGAGTAGGGCATGCAGGAACTGACGAGTTTTGTTTAATAATCTTGTAATACCATCCTCTAGCTATTGTCAAAATACACATGACTCACAAGGAGGAGACACATCGTAACAAAATAAAGTCTTGGTAAGACTTAACAGAAGGCAGACCTATCTCATCCAGGTGACAGAATGCTGCGCCTTATCTGTCTATCCATCTTAGGAATAGAATTCCAGAGTGAACTACTTTTCCCAGAGTGAAATACTTTCCCCAGAGCACAAGTTAACATTCTCATTTAAGTTGACAACTGACAGGAAGCAAGCTAGTTTGGATGAGAGGTGTAATGATGACTGGCTCTGCCAAGGAGTTACAAGTTGGACGCCTTCCGTGAGCTGAATGAACTAATCTGCAGCTCAGAGATTCTGATGAACATATAAAGTACATAATTAGATAAAAAAACGTTTTAATCTTGTGTTGGCAAATGTTGAAATTAACAATTTTTTAATTTTTGGAATCTTTTCAAGCTGTACCAGATTGAATCAAATGCCTCTAAATAAAAGAAAAAAGTATAATTGAAAGAAGATAACCTAGGCAGGGTGAGGTCTAGGAGAACAAAGGTCTTCCCAAGGAGACCCCCAAGGATACACCTACAAGGTCCTCTCCATGGTGACCCAGCTCTTAGGAATTTGTGGACTTAACTTCCTGGGACCTGGAAATTTCCACTTCTGCGAAATCCTGTAGTTCTATGGTGGCTAGAATAGTTCCTGCTTGATTCAAACTGACCAATGAGAAGGGTACCTGTGGGTTGGAACTTTTTGATTGGAGATAAAAAGGGAAAGGCTAAGCAAGTGAGGGAACGCAGCCAGTGTGAATTCTTCTATGCCATTAGCTCTGCCAGCTGAATAAAAGCCTTTTTCCTCTTAAATACGGTGTTTGGGTGCTCTTCCTCCCAACTGGGCCTCGTCTTCCTGAAATGTAATCACTAGGTTTCTTAAAGTATTTATTAATACATTTTCCAGAAATTATCAAATTGAATTACTATGAAGGTCGATTAACAAACTGTAAGTCAGGCAGTTTTTAATTCGTTGCTTTCAACGACATTGAAGGAGAAGCTAATTGAATGGTTTGAGAGAGCATTACCCTCAAAAGTAGAAGCAAAATAGCAGAATTGAGGGGGAAGATGATGGCTACTCTGTGTCTGAGGTGTCCCAGAGATATCAAAAACTATTTTAGGTGAAGGATCACTGTGTAATGTTTTAGCATAGAATGCAGAAAGAGTTCAAGGAACTGAGTAATCTTCGTTTAGCAAAACTCCTTTCTTTTCTACTTATTTAAATAAGGTTACTCAGTACTCATATCTATAAAAATGAAAAATAGGAATGAAATTATTGCTGAGTCCTATCTTGCTCCAAAAACATATTATAATCATCCAGGTGTACCTGAACTGGTTAACAAGAAAAGGCCCCATTCGTTTCATTAAGAGATGCATTTCCAACAATTCCCTACTTTAATGTTTAAGTTATTATAAAAATAAATATTTTGTAGTTTTAATTAACTGCACGGTGAATACCATGGCAATAACAACTACTCCTAAGACTCGATAACAATTACAGCCTTAAGGTCTCAGGAAGTAAAATTCTAACTTATATATATGATGTCATATACAAATATTTTAATAAAATACAAGAAAATCTTATAGAGAAAGTAGAATAGAAATACAAGTTTGAGGACATAAAAAAATGGAGAAATTTTCCATCTTCTAAAAAAGAACTTATTCATGTTTTTTTTTTGTTCTTTTGTTGTCGTTCATGTATTTTTTAAAGGTAGATGACGATGAAATTGCTGTGATACACAGATTTGCTGGCTACATTGAAGAATAATGTGACAATAGGATTGTAATGAGAAATAAAGATTTGCACCTATTAAAACTAAAATTTTTATCCTCACGCTAAAATTATACACAAGCACATGATTTTTTTTAAAGAATTAAAAAAAAATCGCAGCTCTGAGGAACATTTTAAAAAAGAAGAGATTTGGAGGGGAAGGTGATGACGTCAGGTTTGGACGCATCCCCTTTGAAGAACCTGAGGTCATGGAGTGGTGAAGGAAAGCCAACACCTGCTGAGCTCACAGTCCAAAGCACAGTCTGGGTGTTGGAAACAGATGCCTTCAACCCTCCCTACCACTCTGTACTACCCCACCACCACAACCACAAACAGGGCAACTGGGAGTAGAGTGTGGTTTGAGCCCAGTCTAGATCCAGAGTCCGTATTCTTTATACAGTGCAATGCCTCTTGAGATATCCAGGTTGAAGATATGAATTTGAGGGTCATTAGACTTTTGATAGTAATTTAAACCACAGACACATGGGATCACCCGGGAGAATTACCACACATTCAACAGGAAAAGGAATGCTTTGGTGCTGCCGGGGCCCTATGCACACGCTTCTGACATTCCCTTCCAGGGCCCGGGACTCTTCAAAAGCCACCAGCCATAGCTGTTTCTCAGGTACCCTTCACGTGTTGTCACCAGTACCTCCAAGCCTGACGTCCTGCTTACGATGCTCTTCACCAAGTCGAGGGCTACGTGGGAAGACCTTTCTGCTTCTTCACCTTTGCCCCTCTTCTTCCACCAGATGCCTGAAGATGCCTCAGACAGCAAGTATTTCCATTTGTAATAATCCAGCACAACAACTTTCAATCTTCCTTTCTTTGCAACAGGACCTACATTATCACCTACACACATCTTATCCACCTTCGTGGGTCTGAGCCAGACCCGGGAGGTGCAGGGAGAGCAGCACTGCCCACAGCCTAGAGTGTGGACTGGAGCCTGCTGGTGCTCAGCGATGCTCAGAGCATTGGGGGCAATGGGGAGAATACAAAAAGATGCAGAGCTCTGCTCTTATTTCCTAAGAAAATTATTTCAGAGACAAATAGTGCCAGGAGAGGAGGTAGCATTACACATGTGAGCCCACGCTGAGTTATAGCTCAAGGGAACCAAGGGCAGAATCCTGGGGGGCAGCAGCAGGTGACAGAACGGGCAGAGGAGCAGCGATCGTGAAGACGACCGAATAGGAGCAACTGGAAGACAATTTGAGAAGAGGAAGCCGAGAATGTGGTGTCACAGAGCAGAAGGAGATTTCGAGGAGCCCCGAGTCAGTCAGTGCAGCAGAAAGGCCATGGAAGAAGGGCTGAGTGTCTCCTAGCTTTAGTAATGGGGCTGGGGTTCAAAGCTGAACCCTGAGAAGTTTAAGGGTGAAGATTTCAGAAGTGGAGGCAAAGAACTTAGGCAAGGTTTTCTGGAGCATAAGTGTGACACAGAGGTGCCCGAACACAGCAGTAGACAGAGGAAGGCGTGGGTATGGGGAAGGGGAGTTTAAATAGGACAGTCCTGAACAGCCCCCAATACTATGGGAAGGAGGGACTAGCGAGGGGAGAGTAGAGGTGCAGAAGAAAAGACCTAGAGGTGGCAGGTCCAGTCAGACACACTGGTGACAGGAGAGAAAATGGCCAGTAAGAAGCAATTAAGTGGGCCGGGGGTGGGGTGGCCAAGATGGTGGGCAGTCCCCAACTGTTCTGACTGTCCCCCAGAAGCAAAGAGCTCTCTGGGAAGAAAAATCTACATGTAGCCTTTAATTGCAGCCCTTAGCTTTCCCCCTTTCTGGGACTTCTGAGGTAAAGGGTAGCAAATCCAGCAGCCTGATCCTCAAAGCCGCCTTGATTTCCACACTCTGAGAAAAGCTCTAATTATATATAACTTCTGCCTTTGAAGGAGGCCTCAAGCACTAATGTTAAAATAAGACAGGATTATAATTTCTGGAAATTGATGTAACAGACCCACATACCCCTGTTAGTCTAGACAGCCTGGATCAAGGACAACCTGGACAGCCCAAGTCGGAGCACAGCACAAACCAGGCGCCACACCCAGCCAAGTGCCTTCCCTTTTAAAACTCATTTTCAAATCAGAAGTAGTATTGAAGTCACATTTATCCTTATTATTGTTTTCAGGATCAACAAAAGCATCCCCCCAAATCTCTGAAGGCACTTTTTAGAAAATATATGTCACCAGCAATGTTTTCTCCACCCCCATTACAACAGGAAAGGCCTTTCACACACTTAACACCTCACAAAGAGCTGTCATGCATCCTTTTCTGGTCCTGTAACAATCCTGAAAAGTGAGGAGAAAAAGGATTTTACTCTCAATTTAGAGATAAGCATGTGAAGACGGAGACCCTTTAAGTGACTTGACCGCGCGTAGACGCAGGACGCAAACCAATCTCGTACGTCCAAAGGCACTATCTGTTCCTCCAAATCAGAATTCACTTATAATAACTTCTGAGAGCTGGAAAGATGATTCAAGTTCCTGTCAACCTCCAATTAATTTCAATTCACCACATCCTTAAAGTGAAAAAGTCTGTGTGGCTGCAATTTCAGGTCTCCGCCTGTCACTGGAATGGATCTGGCCACCCGGCTCCAGTAAAGAACCTAAATTCTTTGGAAGCAGCGACATACTGCTCACAGACACGGAAGGATGGACGTGCAGCTCTCCCCACCAATGGAGAGGGAGGGCACCTGCGGCTGTGGGTGTCTTCACAGTGAAGAACTGTTTTTATTTCTGAGAGGTTCTTTTACAGCTCCTATCTGAGAGTTGCAGTTAAGAAATTACAGTGCTGGGTGGTGCCAGTGGCTCAAAGGAGTAGGACACCGGCCCCATATGCCAGAGGTGGTGGGTTCAAACCCAGCCTCAGCCAAAAACTGCAAAAAAAAAAAAAAAAAAAAAAAAGAAATTACAGTGCCCAGAGTGTTCCAAATCAAGTCAACTCTACTCCTTAGAGAGCGGTTTGTTTTAACAAGGTGTATTTCTGTCTAGCTGCTATGCTTTACACATGGGTAACACCTGAATCAATGCATTTGTTACATGAACTTTCCAGGACTTGATTTCATGAAATGTATAAATAATGACATTTGTGCTTTAAAAAAAAAAAAAAAGTACCATGCAATGTTCCAGGCAGCAAATTCTCTTTGCCCTGAATTCCTGAGAACTCACTCTCACGGCTTGCACATCTCCAGCATGCGTTAAATACCTGCTGAAAGACCCAGGAGCATATAAGCACGTGAGGGCTCCAATACAGGCTTCTCATCACAAGGTCAGTCAGACATCTGCTGACTTTAAAATGCCATTTAACTCCTCTCTCAACTAATGTTATGTATGTGAATTGCATAGAAACAAAATTCATTCGTACCCTAAGTTTGCAAAACCTTCTCATCAGGAGATCACAGTGGCTGAAAGGTGCTAGAGACCTGCAGACTTGGGTTTGAATTCCCACAATGATAACATGCTCATTATGTGACTTTGGGAAAGGTGCTTTAACCTCCTTAGTTGGTGTTTCGTCAGCTCTCATGGCAAGACAATACTTACTTTGTAGGGTTGTTCTGAGCATGTGATAATCTATGAAAAATGTACCTAGTTCCACCACCAGTGCTCTGATGATGGTGGTGATGAGGGGACGGGGTGCTACTGATGAGGAATGATGAGCTCCGGGCGTCTCGGTTTGCCTGGTTCTCCAGCACGGACCTGAGTACCCTGGCACATGAGGCCCATCCGTCCTGCAAACAGGCTCAGCGGTCACGTTGCTCTCCTATTCTTCAGGGTAGCTGCCTATCTTCTCCTGCAGCACAAACTAGTCCAAGAGATGGCACAAAGCCCTCCATGACACCTTTCCCCTTCAGCCACTGCCAGTCCCACTCTCATGCTTATACTGTGCTGGTGAATAGCAGTGGGGCAGGCTGCCGGGCCAGTCCTCTCCCCAGTCTCAGCCAGAATTCCAGCCTGGCCCAAAGGACGATCCATAACTAATGCATGAAGGAAGTGGAGAGGCAGAGCCTAGGGCTTTTCACGGATGGGGGCATCTTCTCTTTCCTAGTCATCTTTCTTCCCTTTTACCTCCAGATCTACCACTTTTTTCTTATATGCCCCCCAAGTTGACCTAAGGGGTCCACCTTATCCTCACCACTTCCTACAACTAAAAGGGATCAGACAATACAGCTGAACATGCAAAGACTAGGCAATCTCTGCAAATCGTCTGTTTTATCTGAGTTCACTAGCAAGAAATAACAAATTCAGAAGGCAATTCTGAAAAAATACTCTCTTCATTTACACACCTGATATTCTTACCATGTCAAAACAATAGGACTTAAGAATTTTCTTTTTAATCTTATTTTCATTTAAAACCCATATTATAAAGAATAGCCTATGTTAGCACACATACCAAACCTTAGAAGTAAAGGTAAGAAGAAAAAATATTAGTCTTAATATAAACCAATATTAACTGCTAATTATTTTGCAACCATAGAGGGCACTGTTTTGAAATTCTCTTGATTGTCTCATCTTGGTGAAGTGAAAAAGAGAAGGAGAAAAGGAGACAGAGATGGTCTAGACATGTACAACTCTAGCAAAACAATGTTTCCAAGCAAGGGTCCAATATCTTAGATAATATCAGGAAACCCCATTTTCTGCTACAAAAAATGTTACTTTGAAAGTAAGAATGTAATACCAGGTATCTTCTGTTGCTTTCAATTTATTCTTTCAGTATAGATTTTCAGTTCTGCTATATTTACTTGTGGCCTCTGCAAGAGAGAATTCAATGAACTCCTGAAGAAGTCCATTCCCATTCTTTGCAGTGCGCATTAATGACCAAGAGCCTTCAGAAAGTCATCCCTTTCCCTGGAACGCGATCTATCCAACATGCTCAATTTTTTTACTCCTGCCTTGTGAAAGCCTCCTGTGAAACAAGACAAGTTACACAAGTAAAGAAAAATCACAAGTTACCACCATCAACAGCATTCCATTTGCCTGCCTCTTTTCATCCTAGGACGTTCTGAGGCCAGTGCACAGAAATGGCCCTCAGAAAATCACATCATTGAATGGACCCTGAGTGGCCCGGTGGGGGCCGAGAGAACGGAAGAAGAAAGAGGAGGAAATCTTTATGTCTGCAGCAAATGAATGGATAGAAAATAAAAGGCAAGTCAAATACAGTTTTGTTTTTGTTTTTGTTTTTGAGACAGAGCCTTATCGCCCTGAGTAGAGTGCTGTGGCATCACAGCTCACAGCAACCTCCAACTCCTGGGCTCAAGCCATTCTCCTGCCTCTGCCCCCAAGGAGCTGGGACTATAGGCGCCTGCCACAATGCCTGGCTAATTTTTGGTTGCAGCTGTCATTGTCATTTGGCAGGCCCAGGCTGGATTCAAACCTGTCAGCTCAAGTTCGAGCTTGAGCCACAGGCACGGAGCCCAAATATGGTATTTTTAAGGTAAGCATATGAGAATTTTGCATTAGAAGGCTGTGTCTCTCTGAGGTTAAGACCTTTCTTAGAGCAGCCAAAAGTCTCATTAATGGGTATCCTTTCATCCTACAAAACTATCACCTCCAAAGTTTTTCCACTGTGGAGAATTTCTTTAAAACTCTCTGCCACCAAACCAGACAGGAAGTTAATCTGAGTTAACCCTGTGAACAACTGACATCAGAACCAAAAGCCAGGCTGCTTTTACTGCTCTTACTCCACCAAGCTCATGAATGAAAATTTCTCTTTTTTTTTCCTAACTGCTCATTCCACCTTTAAAACTTAGGTGGAATTTTTATATTCTGTATATATTTCTTCTCTTTAACCATTTCCTTTCTTAAAAGGCAATAATACCTATCACTTTAACAGACTAGCCACTTGTCCCCTAACTCATAAGTGACTTATTCAGTCCTGCTGACAGCATGAATGGAAAGCACTCCCGACAACGTGGTGGCAAAACTGGAACCCACGTAAGCCTCTGCAAGACATGCACACCGCGGGAGTCGGGAATCCCGCAACTCTACAGGCTTTTGGCAGAAGAAGAAAAAATACAAAGGAATCAGGAGGGGAAAAACCTGTCTGAGGTTTTCAAAGTCATTTTCAGTTACAAAGAACCTAACCCACCTAAAACCACATTAGGGGCATGTGAAAACCCCACACTGTACCCCAGAAGTGCATTAATGTACATAGTTAACATTCAATTAAAAAAAAAAAAAAAAACCACATTAGGGAAGGTGGAATGAAATTTACAACCAGAAAAACATTAACACAAAGTCCCCGAACTCACCGTCTGATGGCTTCTGTCACAGTACCGCAGCCCGAAATAATCTATCTCCACGAGGTTTATGTGACGGAATACATGGTCAAGGACAACGGAACCTTTCGTTGACTTCTGAAAAAATAATTCACAGTTTTATTATTTTTTTTAAACAAAGTGTCTTGTCATTGTCAGTGGGACTCAGTCATGGTTCTCATCTTTTATTAGCTTTGCTCATGATGGAGCAATTTTACCAGAACCTAGGCGTCTCTTTACATTTGCTTTTTTAAAGCAAAGTATATTTTAAAAATTCCTTAGGAAAATAATTTTTAAATTATCACAAATTTAATTAAAATTTAAAATTATAATTTAAAAATCCCATTACAGTGGGTTGTAAACATATGCTTCCTTTCTTCCAGAATGAGAAATTATGTGTATTTTCAAAACAAAATTCTTCTCTTAATGAAGATAATCTCTCCTATGAAGACAATCTAATAAATTCAGACAAAAAACAGTTGGATTATTAAAAAAAAAAATCCCACAATTCTGTCATTTCAAGAAGCAACTATCACCAAATATAAAAGATATGGAAAATTAAAATAACAGTCAAAGCTTTTATTTTCAAACTTCCAATAATACACCCATGGAATAAAGCCGCTAAAGCTGATGTTCTGAAAAGCCCTTGTGAAGGTCTTTTTCTTTATCTCTTTCTCATAAGCACAGACACAAAGAAAACATTTCCCTTGGCTGCTCTTTAAATGTTGATACGTATCTAAAAAGCTAATCCCTCTCTTCTCTGTGCCATCGACATAAGCGCATTCTTTAAATTAAGATTCTTATCTGGCCTATTAAATATCAATTATTCACACATGTAAGAAACACTTCATCAGCAAACACCACTCCACATTCCTCATTAATCTTGAAAATAATCCATTTCGCTATCACAGTACAGCCACAGAACGTTCCGTCGCTGACAGGTGTAATCGTGTAGTAAAAGCAGTTCCCAAGAAGTCACACGCTGTGGTAACAGGCAGGGCTTTCCTTGTGCTGCTACTTCCTCAGACACTGGCCCCTGTGCGCTCCCCCAGGTGTGGACCCTGCCCCACCTTCAGAATCCCGCAGTGCTCTTGGAAATGGACTGTTAACCTCAGGGAATAAAATAGCTGGTATGAAGTGATCAAAGTCCCCAAAGGGAGAAACCAATTTCGGTTACAAATCCTATAGGCATTTTGTTCTCCTCTGAATTGCTTCGGGTAAATTTCACTGGTCCCTTTTTCAAAATCCATTAAATAATTTATTTATAAGCTAAAAACCTTTCTATGATGGACCTTTAGGTTGACAGACAGTTTTTTCCATAATCAGAATGCCACATCAATAGATGTCTCTCTGTGCTCATTTACCTGTGCGTTTCTCTGGGATAAATCTGGCATGTGAAGTACTCATGTGAAGGATATGCACCCTTATAATTGCAGAGGGCACTGTCAAAGGGACCATCGCCATGCGTTCAAAAGAGTGTATGTTTCCCCACATCCTTGCCCACAATTTCTTCCAATCTGATTGAAAAGAAAAAAAAAGTAGGGGAGAATTGTTTTAATTTGCAATCTCCTGACACTAATAAAAGCACACACTCTTTCACATGTTTGCCAGGCAACTGCATTTCTCAGCATTGGGGGTAGGAGTTCTAGTCCTTCCTTTTCAAAGTACTGCCCCATTTTCTTCTATTTTCTTACTTCACTGGCCAGAACCTAATAAAAGGATAACTGGTAATTGTAACAACATGCATCCTTATCTTCTCCCTGGTTTTAATGGAATTGCTTCTAAAATGTTCCCACTAAATGTAACTGGTACTGTGTGGCCAAAAGAAGTGCCCTTCTATTCTGCTTTATTTGGTCTTTTTTATTTTGTTTTGCTTTTTAATCAAGAATGAGTGATAGGCTGGGCGCCCATAGTTCAAGCAGCTACGGCGTCAGCCACATACACTGGAGCTGACGAATTTAAATCCAGCCTGGGCCTGCCAAACAACAATGACAACTACAACCAAAAAAAAAAAATGGCTGGGTATTGTGGCAGGTACTTGTAGTCCCAGCTAGTTGGGAGGCTGAGACAAGAGAATCTCTTAAGCCCAGGAGTTTGAGGTTGCTGTGACCTCCTGTGTACTCTACCCAGGGCGACAGCTTGAGACTCTACCTCAAAAAAAAAAAAAAGAGTGATAATTTTATCAACTTTCTGGTAATCAGAGGATTATATGATATGTGTCCTTTTGTGTATCAACTACATTAAAAGCTTCTAATGTCAAATATTCTAGAGAGAAAGTGTTATTTTGTTCTAGATACTTATCAAACCTGCTCCCTATTCAGAAAGGATTGGCTCAGCGCCTATAGCTCAACCGGCTAAGGTGCCAGCCACGTACACCTAAGGTGGTGGGTTCGAATCCCCAGCCCAGACCCGCCAAGCAACAATGACGGCTGCAACCAAAAAATAGCCGGGCGTTGTGGCGGGCGCCTGTGGTCCCAGCTACTTGGGAGGCGGAGGCAGGAGACTCGCTTGAGCCCAGGAGTTGGAGGTTGCTGTGAGCTGTGATGCCACGGCACTCTAC
>CAUYTI010082499.1:0-36056 GCA_963575145.1 Galago senegalensis
GAACTGGCTGGGGACCTGTAGAAGACTGAAACTGGATCCACACCTTTCACCATTAACTAAGATAGACTCTCACTGGATTAAGGACTTAAACTTAAGACATGAAACCATAAAAATACTTGAAGAAAGTGCAGGGAAAACGCTATTTGTAGCTTTTCAAGCAATGTATGTATTTATGAGCAGAATTTGAAACATGTCTTTTACTCTCTGTCCTTGATTTTCCAGAATTTGAAAGCCATTTCTCAGTATTCTTAATTTCTGACAATACAGTTATTTGCATAAGTTCAATAAGAATCTGTTTTGTTCTATAGGACATGATGAAAGCACTGGTTTTTTTACCAAGGCTTTGTCTGGAATATTATTTCCAGAGGTGTCCAGACTGTATTAAGGAATTCAGGTTGACTTTATAAGGCCAATAATAAAGTTCTTTGGAAAACTGGCCAGATACCCATCAGTAACATTTCCTGATCTGTGGTTAGGAATGAAGGTCACTTTCTGATGGGTCTGGGAATTGAAATGTTCATGAGGACCTCAAGAGAAGAGGAATTTACCCAATGCATACAGGTACCTAATGGCACAGATGAAGCCTGGGCTCATGAAAGGCTTTCAAGAAAGTCCAGCCTGAGATTCCTTATAAAAGGTTCCAGCAAAGCCAATTTGAAAGGAAAGAAGAGTCTAGATGGCTAATAACTAATTATTCCTACTGCACTTTATGCAAATAATCAGACCCAGTATACTGAAGGTACAGTTTATTTTGGCAACTAAGTTAGTTTTGCTATAATTTGTCTTTAGTAAAGAGAGAAATTGAAGAGAGAAAAATGATTCCAAGAGAAAAGAGCTGTGGTCCACCTGTATTAAATTTCAGCCTTGTCTGTACTGTGGGCTCATAAAATGAGACATAACTGTTTTACTTTTTTTTTTTTAGAGACAGAGTTTCACTTTGTCACCCTTGGCAGAGTGCCATGGCATTACAGCTCACAGCAACCTTCAGATCTTGGGGTTAGGTGATTGATTATCTTGCCTCAGCCTCCTGAGTAGCTGGGACTACAGGCGCCCACCACAAAGCCCGGCTATATTTTTGTCGCAGTTTGGCCGGGGGCTGGGTTTGAACCTGCTGCCCTCAGTATATGGAGCTGGTGCTCTACTCACTGAGCCACAGGTGCCAACCAAGACATAACTGTTTTACTAAATTGATCTGTTAAATGGGACTGAGAGCCTGGCCAAAGAGTATAAAATTTTGTATAGTAGTTATATTTACTCTGAAGCCTTAAGACTCAACAAATGTTGCCTGTGTAGCCCTGGCTACACTGGAAAACTTTTTGGAGTATTAAATGTTATCTACTGTGTCTATATAGATACCTCGGGAAAAATTAAAACCTAAAATAAGAATTTCCCAGTAAATGGAACACTGCATCCTACTGTGCCTAATCTGTATACTCTACTGAGTTTGCTGTCAGCAGAAGCCAAGTGGCCCACTTGTCTGGACTTAAAAGATGCCTTTTTCAGTACAAGGCTGACTCTGGGAATCCAGAGGCTGTTTTATTTTCAGTTGGAGAGACCAGAGATGGAAATGGCAATCCAGTACACATGGACCAGTTTGCCACAGGAGTTCAAAACAACCATGATTTTTGGAGAAGTGCTGGATCATGACCTCCAGAAATTCCTGGCTGAGGAATTATAATGTATGCTGCTCCAATATGTTGATGACGTCCTTTTAAGGCACCCTACCCAGGAGGGCTGTGCCTGAGACATGGAATGTCTTTTATGACATCTAGAGGTATGTGACTATAAAGTGTCCAAATGAAAGGCCCAGATTTTCCAACAGCAAGTATGTTATCTAGGATTTACTATGGAGCAGGGGTAGAAGTATCTAGGCATGAAATGGAGGCAGGTCATTAATTGCCTCCCCACCCCCAGCCAAAAGCAGGTTTGGGAATTCTTAGGTGCAGTCAGCTTTTGTTGTCTTTGGATCCCCAACTTTACTGTCTTGGCTAAGCCCTTGTATGAGGCAACTAAAGGAGAGGAAGGAGAGCCCTTAGAATGGGGAAGAGAACAGGAACATGCCTTCTCCCAGCTAAAGATGAGTCTGATAAATGTACCTGCATTGGGGCTACCAGACTTGTCCAAGCCCTTCACTCTGTATACCTCAGAGAGAGGAAAAATGTCTGTAGATGTGTTAACCCAGCTGGTTGGGTCCTGGCCAAGGCCTATAGCTTACCTCTCTAAGCAGTTGGATGGAGTGGCAAAGGGATGGTCACCATGCTTATGGGCTCTAGCCACTACAGCTCTCCTTGTGCAAGAAGGTGATAAGTTGACTCTAGGGCAGGATCTCAGAGTGAAAGTATCCCACTCTGTTGTTACTTTAATGAACACAAAGAAACATTTTTGACTCTCTAATGCAAGAACACCCTGAACCCAGCTACACTCCTTCCAGTCAGTGGAAGAGATACTGAGAATGACTGTACAGAAGTTATAGATAATGTGTATTCTAGCAGAACTGACTTGCGTGACCAGGCTTGGACAGTTACAAACTGGGACTTGTATGTAGATTGAAGCAGTTACATGATGATGGAAGATGAGTGGTGGGCTGGGTATGTAGTGGTTACCTTAAAAGAGACTGTAGATGCTAAGCCCATACCCCAAGGAACATTGGCTCAGAAGGCTGAGTTAATTGCCTTGACTTGAGCCTTAGAACTAAGTCAAGGGAAAAATGGGAATGCTTTTCTGATTCTCCAAGTACTCAGTGCATTATACAAAAAGAGACTATTAAACTCTGGAGAAAAGGACATTAAGTACCATCAGGAGATACTTTGTTGCTAGAGGCAGTATGGAAACCCTGGAAGGTTACAGGGATGTACTGTCATGGACATCAAGGATATACTTCCACCATCACTAAAGGGAACACTAGTGTCAGTACTGAGGCAAAAAGGGCTGCATCCAAACTGTACCAGGTGTCATGAGTGGCTCCTCTCATCCCATGGGTTCTGGAGCTCTCACCTATCTATTCCCAGGAAGAGAAGGAACACTTGGCAGTGGAGAGGAGCCAGGAAATGGAGGGAGAAAGGATAAAGATGCGAGATAGATGAGTAGCAGTCCCCCAGGTTCCAGCAGCCATTGTGGTGACAGGAAGATTTGATGAAGTTGCTGGGCCAGTACCTATACATCTCCCACCTGGAAGCTGTGCCCCAAACTGTCAGTCTACAGTGTGTCACTTGCATCTAGTTCAACTTGCACCAACGGTGGATGGTACTCCCAAGAATCCAGTCATATGGACCAATGCTCTTCAAGAACTTCCAGGTAGACTACACTGAAATGCCCAGGTTTAGAAGGAACAAGTACTTGCTGGTGATGGTCTATGAGACTTGGAATAGGTAAAAGGCTTCTCCACCAGGAAAACAGAACTCCTGAAATAGTAAAAGTATTGCCCAGAGAAATTGTCCCATGTTTTAGACTGCCACTCTGATTTAAAGTTAACAATGGGCTAGCCTTCATAAGAAAACTAGTGCAAATAATATGCTAAAGCTTTGAATAACTTATAGGCCTCAAAGCTTAGACAGGGTAAAGTGCATGAACAGGACTGTAAGAACAGAAATTGATAAACTCTGCCCAGAAGCAAAGCTTAATTGGATACAGGCCTTGCCACTGGTGTTGTTCAAAGAAGCCTCTGTCAATCCTCTGCAATTTAGCAGGGACTCCCAAGATAACTGGAAAAGACTGAATTGAATATACAAAAAACCCTAAAAAAAGTAGCAAGGAAAATCACCACTGGGATAATTGTGTTCTGTTTAGTCTTTTGTGTCTGTACATCCTGTCTCTCTGGAGGAGCAATGGGACCAAGTCTAGGTCCAGAATCAGAATCTGGTCCCCCTGAAACCAAGGTAGAAAGAACTTTACACCATCATCCTGACCACATGCACAGCAGCAAAGGAGTCATCACAGCTGGCTGACAAAGGCTTCAGTGCCTCTTGGAAAGTAAAGGTAACTTTTAAGACAGTCAACATGCCCTGCTCCAGCCACATACTGGGAGCTGGCTGGTCAATGCACAGCTGAAGCTTGAGGACATTCCTTGAGGGACTTGTCTTAATTGGACTTTGGACTTTGGGAAAAGGGGAAAAGTAAAAGGGAAGAGTAAAAACTTGTATGTATGTTAGCCCACCACCATGTGCTATTAAGGCCTAAGTAGAGAACCCAAGAAAAGTCACAGTCTCTAGAACCTCAATGATAAAAAAGTAATTAATATCGGTACCTGCAGAAACATGCTGATATTGAGACCCAAATTAAAATATATTGGAGTTTCAAATGGGGGGAATGAGAGAGGATACCCGAGAAAGGTGAGGTCTAGGAGAACAGGTCTTCTCAAAGAGACCACAAGGATACACCTGCAGGGTCCTCTCCATCGTGACTCAGCTCTTGGGAATTTGTAAACTTAACTTCCTGGAACTTGGAAATTTGCAAGTTCTACGAAATCCTGTATTTCTGTAGGGGATGGAATAGCATCTCCTGCTTGATTCAAACTGACCAATGAGAAGGGTACCTGTGGGGTGGAACTTTTTGACTGTTAATAAAAAGGGAAATACCAAGCCAGTCAGGAGCATGGCCATTTGGAATTCTTCTATGCTGTAAGCTCCTGGCTGGTGAATAAAGCCCTTTCTCTTATAAACATGGTGTTTGGGTGCTCTTTCTCTCCATTGGGCCTCGTCTTCCTGCAACACCACCATTCATATTGCCCCATTGGGCAGCACTGTGAGAATGAAGAGGGACTGTGCAGGACCCCAGAGGAAGAAAGGAGAGGTGGGAAAGGGAAGTCAGTGGAGAGATTGGGTAAGGGGGAAGTGAGGCACATGGAGGTGAAGATATAGTGTTTCTCCATTCATGCTGGACAAGGGCCCCCATTTTCTGTGGGCTAAGCAAACAGACTTTTCTCCTAACTGCACTCTCTGACAGGAGAAAAGCAGTTTTTTCCTGTAAGCTGAGTTTCTTGCAGCTTCTACATGGAGCTAGAAGACAACATTCGTTTGTTAATGCCCTCATTAATTTGCTAATACATTCATTCCCTAATCAACAAGAATGTTTTGGTCTGTCAATGTCTTACCAAAGTTAATTATTACTCTTAAAATCTCTTCACTTGCACAAAGCATATAAACTCCCAAATCAAAGACCCATGTGGGTCTTCCCATTTTGGAATTTCCCCCACTCCTCCACTGCCAAAGGCCATTTTGCCCTTTTTTCTATGTACTTTCTGTAAAATAAACTTTGTCCTGTCGCTATTCACATGGTCTAGGATCTCATTCCTGAATCTCCAAGACCAAAGAGGCTGTCACAGAAAATACTGGTAACAAATCCACATGGGAATTGTGGTGTGGTCAGGTGCCCAGGGCCCATCCCAGTGGCCCCCTCCTGGGGAGGTCTGGTGCCCAAGCAGATACTAACAATGACAAGAACTAGCTAAGGAGGAGCCTATCTTCACCAACTATTGGGTGCATTGTGCTGGCCTAGTGGAGGAGACTGGCAACTGCTCCATGTCACAGTCCTGGGACATGAAGTGCAGCTCTCTGGGAGCCTGGGTTATGCTCAGGTATATCTATAAAAAGAGTGATTGAAGTGGTGGCTTTGTGGAGGATACTGTTCTGGGGAAATGTGTCCACACTGTCCTACCTAGGAGGGTTGCAGGAAGGTGGTGGAGACTACATGTCAGTGGCACATACCCAGAGAGGAGATTGGAGAATGGAGAAGTTCAGGCCTGGTTTAATGAAAGAGAAAGAAACCTGCCTGGGCAGAGCCAAAGATGGAACCTGCACCAAGTGCAGTTTGCGACAGCTTTTATATCGAGACATAGTGGGTGGCAAATTTCCACTACTTGGCCTTAGGATTATGGTGGGCTAGTGTTCTTGTGGCAAGAGTTTTTGGGGTGGTGCTAGCTAGGCCCTTAGTGGTCTTTCTTCTAGGAGGGGAGGAGGAAGAGGAAGGAGAGGTTTTTTTCAGGGCCAAGTTAGGCCCTCCAATAGCATAGTGGTCCTGTTAGTGTGGTCATACAGATTGGATCAATGGCTTCCCAGAGGCCCTGAAGAACTACTGTCTGGCCAAAAGTGGCTTCTACCCTCTGGGCTAGGAAAACCACTACCAAGAAGATCCCATGGGTTTGCAGCACAGATCAGTGGGGCCCCACCCCCAAACTCCCTGATAAAGTCAAATGGAGGGACCTGCCTAAAAAGAACTGACCCACCTAAATAGAGTGGACCCAACCAAATACAATTTTCCTGTCAAGAAAAAGGGAATGTGCCAACCCCTACCCTTCCAACCTTTTAAAATCCCCATCCAGCTTAACCCATGGCTGAATTCTTCTAGAGCACAGCTAACCAACACCTGGGTGGAAATAAAGGCCAATGTTGCTCACACAGAACCTAGACTCTGTTTCCTTTCATTTCAAAGTTTGGAATAATCTTTTATTTTTGGTCTTTTTTTTATTAAGTCATAACTGTGTACATTAATGCATTTATGGGGTACAATGTGCTGATTTTATATACAATATGGAAAGCTTACATCAAACTTGTTAACATAGCCATCACCTCACTTACTTATTTGTTGTGGTAAGACATTTTAATAGTCTAAAATACTACTTTTAATAGTTTTGAAATGTACCATTGCATTATGCATATTAGGTGAGGTCCCACAAAATGCCCTCCCTCCTGCTGGTCTCCCCCTCCCCTCCACTCTTCTTCCTCTTCCCTCCTTCTTTGTGGACGATAGTTATGTTTCATCATTCATATGAATATGTAGGTGATTAGATATTTCTTTCATAGTAGTACTGAATACATTGGATACTTTTTTCTTGAGATACTTTACTAAGAAGAATATATTCCAGCTCTATCCAGGTAAACATAAAAGATGTAAAGTCTCAATCTTTTTTATGGCTGCATAGTATTCCATGGTTTACATATACCACAATGTTGTAATCCATTCACAGGTCAATGGGCACTTGGGATGCTTCCATGGCTTGCCAATTATGAATTGGGCTACAATAAACATTCTAGTGCAAATGTATTTGTTGTAAAATGATTTTTGTTCATCTGGGTATATACCTAGTAGAGGAATTGCAGTATCCAAAGGCAGGTCTACATTTATTTTATTTATTTGTTTCTTGAGACAGAGTCTCACTATGTCGCTCTCATAGAGTGTCATGGTATCACAACTCACAGCGACCTCCAACTCATGGGCTTAAACAATTCTCTTGCCTCAGCCTCCCAAGTAGCTGGGGCTGCAGGCTCCTGCCACAATGCCCGGCTATATTTTAGTTGTAGTTGTCATTGTTGTTTGGCAGGCCCTGGCTAGGTTCAAACTCACCAGCCCTGGTGTATGTGGCTGGTGCCCTAACCACTGAGCAATGGGCACCCAGTCAAGGTCTACTTTTAGTTCCTTGAGTATTTTTCAAACTTCTTTCCAAAAAGGACACATTAGCTTACATTCTCTTTAACAGTGTAGAAGTGTCCCCTTCTTTCTACATCCATGCCAACATCTGTAGTTTTGGGATTTTATGATGTGGGCTACTCTTGCTGGGGTTAGATGATAACTCAAAGTGGTTTTGATTTAGATTTCTCTGCTGATTAAAGATGAAGAGCATTTTTCATGTGTTTGTAGGCCATGTGCCTGTCATCTTCAGAGATGTTTCTGTTCAAGGCTCTTGCCCACTAAGAAATGGGGTTTTTATTTTCTTATTGATTAGTTTTAGTTTTCTATGGATTCTAGTTATCAGAACTTTGTTGGAAACATAACCTGAAAATATCTTCTCCCATTCTGAATGCTGTCTGCTTGCTTTACTTACTGTGTTCTTCATTGTGCAAAAGCTTTTTAGTTTGATCAGATCCCAGTAATGTATTTTTGGTGTTGCTTCAAATGCCAGGGTGTCCTCCTCATAAAAAAGTCTCCCAGGCCAATTTCTTCAAGTGTTTTATCTGCACTCTCATCTAGTATTTTCATAGTTTCAGGTCTTTTTTATTTATCTCTAGTTTGTTTACTCAAAGTCATGCATTTACAGCAACATATATTCAATATGGCATTTATTTTTTCTTTCTTTGGTTCATGGGGTAGGATAATCACAATATTATTTTTTTTTGTGGTGGAAGGAGAGGTTTTTTAAATTATTAAATCATAGCTGTCTACATTAATGCAATCATGGGGTACAACGTGCTGGTTTTATATACAATTTGAAATGTTTTCATCAAACTAGTTAACATAGCCTCCATGGCATTATCTTTGTTATTGTGTTAAAACATTTATATTCTTTTTTTTTTCTTTTTGAGACAGAGCCTCAAGCTGTCCCCCTGGGTAGAGTGCTGTGGCATCACAGCTCACAGCAACCTCAAATTCCTGGGTTCAAGCTATTCTCCTGCCTCCGCCTCCCAAGTAGCTGGGACCACAGGCACCTGCCACAACACCTGGCTTTTTTTTTTTTTTTTGGTTGTAGCCATCATTGTTGTTGGGCGGGCCTGGGCTGGATTCAAACCCACCACTTTAGGTGTATGTGGCTGGTGACTTAGCCCCTTAAGCTACAGGCGCCAAGCCAAGACATTTATATTCTACACCTAGTAAATTTCACATATACCCTTGTAGGATGCACCATAGGTGTGGTCCTACCAATTATTCTCCCTCCACCCATCCTCCCCCCTCTGCTCCCTCTCCCCCTTTCCTTTCTTCTAGGGCTATAGCTTTCTTATGAAAGCTATAAATTGGTTCCATAGTAGGGCTGAGTACATTGGATACTTTTTCCTCCATTCTTGTGATACTTGGCTAAGAAGAATATGTTCCAGCTCCATCCATGTAAATATGAAGGAGGTAAAGTCTCCATCTTTCTTTAAGACTGCATAATATTCCATGGTGTACATATACCACAGTTTGTTGATCCATTCGTGGATTGATGGGCACTTGGGCTTCTTCCATGACTTAGCAATTATGAATTGGGCTACAATAAACATTCTGGTACATATACCTTTGTTATAATGTGATTTTTGGTCTTCTGGATATATACCTAGTAGAGGAATTGTAGGATCGAATGGCAGGTCTAGTTTAGATCTCTAAGTGTTCTCCAAACATCTTTCCAAAAGGAATGTATTAGTTTGCATTCTTATCAGCAGTGTAGAAGTGTTCCCTTTTGACATCCAAGTGATCCATTGACATCCACACCAACATATCTGGTTTTGGGATTTTATGATGTGGGCTAATCTTATTGGAGTTAGGTGATATCACACAGTAGTTTAGATTTGCATTTCTCTGATGATTAAGTATGAAGAGCATTTTTTCATGTGTCTGTAGGCCGTGTACCTGTCTTCTTCAGAGAAGTTTTTCTTCAAGTCCCTTGTTCACCCTGAGGTAGGATCATTTGTTATTTTCTTGTTAATATGTTTGAGTTCTCTGTGGATTCTGGTTATTAAACCTTTGTGGGAGACATAACCTGTAAACGTCTTCTTCCATTCTGTGGGCTGTCTGCTTGCTTTACTTGCTGTGTTCTTGGCTGTGCAGAAGCTTTTTAGTTTGATCAGGTTCCAGTAATGTATTTTTGATGTTGCTTCAATTGCCCGGGGTGGGGGTGGGGGTCCTCCTCCTAAAATATTCTCCCAGGCTGATTTCTTCAAGAGTTTTCCCTGCACTTTCTTCTAGTATTTTTATAGTTTCTTGTCTTAAGTTTAAATCTTTTGTAATGATCCCTCACTGCAGAGATAGAAAGATGGACCCCACTTTGATGCAATAATTGATAAATTTTATTGCACCTGCAGGTGGGCTAATACCATAAAGGCATGCAGCCCTGAACAGCAGGTGAGAAGCCTTTTTATACTGTTATTCTGCATAATCATGCATGGTCAGCAACCTAGCTCAATACAAAAGCCAATCATAGCAGTTAATGCAGGGTGGGGGTACATACTGGTTCATAAATCACAAGATACATCACAAATACATTACCCTCATGTGTCATAAGATGGGGTTACAGAGTTCAGGGGTACAAAGCTGGGGCACAAATTTTGGAAAGTTTCTGAGAACAACTTGGGACTTTTCACCTGGGGCTTTATTTGGAATTTACCCCTCCCTTCCTCCTTTTCTTATCTTCAAGCTTCTTCCCAGAATCTAACTCCTTCAACCTTGTAGGGGCTGAGGCTAAAAGACTTTAGAGAAGTTCCCTTTTCAAGGGTAGAGGGTTTGTTGCATTGATTTTGGGGGGAATTAAGGGCTAGGGGCTTTTTTATTATACTTTAATCCAGTGAGAGTCTATCTTAGTTAATGGTGAAAAGTGTTGGTCCAGTTTTAGTCTTCTACAGGTCGCCAGCCAGTTCATTTGTTAAAGGACCCCTATTACTTTAAAAAAAAGTTTTAATTTTTAAAATGATAGGTATTTTAAAATATTAAGTTCAACACTATGTTTCTTTAGAGTTTGTTTCTTAAGATTTATTTTGTTCCTTTAAATAGGCCATGTTTTCCACTTTTCATATGCCTTGTGATCTTTTGTTGATAAGGCCAGGTGCAGTGGCTCATGCCTGTAGTCCTAGCACTCTGGGAGGCTGAGGTGGGTGGAGCACCTGAGTTCAGGAGTTCAAGACCAGATTAAGCAAAGAGAGATCCCTATTTCTACTAAAAATAAAAAAAAAAAAAATAGCCTGGCACTGTGGTGGAGTTCTGTAGTCCCACTTACTCATGAAGCTGAGGCAAGAGGATCACCTGCGACCAAGAGATTGAGGTTGCTGTGAACTATGATACACGCTATCCAGGATGACTGCATGAGACTCTCTCTCAGTAAAAAAAGAAGGAAAGAAAAGAAAAGAAAATTGAGCATTTTATAAAACAGCTTTCTCTCTTGGTTTTTGCAGACTAGCTCTGTGCAGGGGAAGACTTCCACTAATTCACCTGTCATAACATTTCAGGGTCTTCTCAGACTTTTTCTGGGGATATCTCTTTCCTGGACCTAGTCATGTGCTTTTCCCCCCCAATTCCCCTTTATACACAAATTGTTTTTGTTTAAGTGGGGGAGGAGAATAGAATTTCACTTTGTCGCCCCAGGCTAGAGCACTATGGCATCAGCTTAGCTCACAGCAACTTCAAACTGGGCTCAAGTGACCCTCCTGCCTCAACCTCCTAAGTGGCTAGGACTTCAGGCACCCACTACAATGCCCAGCTAATTTTTCTTTGTTTAGTAGAGGCGGGTCTTGCTCTTGCTCAGGCTGGTCTTGAACTCCTGAACTCAAGGATCTTCCTACCTCCACCTCCCATTTAATGTCTTAATTTCCCTGAGAGCCTTACCCTGCTTCTTCTCAAGGCCTTACCCTGCTTCTTCTCAAGGCCTGAGGTGTCTCTTGTATTCCTCTGCCTGTAATCGTCTGTGCTCAAGTGCCCATAGTTTCCGTTTCCCTGCTGCTGTCACAAACCACCAGGCCTGCAGTTGCTTTTAGAGGCCTTCAGCTGATAGCCACATTATGCCGCCATTCCCTCCATTGTTCCTGGTCATGCCTGACAGAAACCAGTCCCCTGGGCAGCTGTTAGATAACCTATAACATGGCAAGAAAGTCTCGCTCTTTTCCTTTTGTCCTTAGGGAGGTAGCTGGAAATGAGTGGCATATCATGCAATGCTGGGGAGAGGATGGGGGTAAAGTGACAAAATGTAAAACAATAGGATTCAAAAGTGTGCTTTGTTTTGATTAGACACTCAGTTGCTCCAGCTTCTTAACTTGTTTCTAGAGTGCCCACAAAGCTACTTTGTCCCATGGGTAATTGCTTATTTGACACTTCTGTGCAGGAGTCCTCAAACTTTTTAAACAGGGCAGAACTTTTTAAACTTCTTTTCAAGTTCCTTGCCCAGCCTGAGATGGGGTCGCTTGTCCTCTTCTTGCAAAAGAAGTTCACTGTCCCTCAGACTGTTGGAGGGCCAGACTGTGGACCCTGTGACGAGTCGGCTGCTAAGCGGGACAGGCAGCAGGGACAAAAACACCCCGCAGGCCAAATAAATGTCCTAGGGGCTGCATGTGGCCTGTGGGCCATAGTTTGAGGACACCTGGCCGAGAGCTTTCTAGTCTGCCATCTTGCTGACTATGTCACCCTTGCTCATAGGTAACTCATAAACCCAGAAGGAAGAGAGGCACAGATGAGAATGGCATAAACAGTTTTGTGTTTAGAAAAAAATAATTCAAGATTATGTGCACTTTATCCTATAAAGATGTATAACTATTATGTGCTATATATAACTATTATGTAATAATTAAAAAGAGGGTTTTTTAAAATTATATGTTCTTGTACAAGAAAAAACAAACTTCAGAGCCAGAGAAGCCAGGTGTTAGTCTAGGTGAGAGATGGTAAGGGCTTGAATCTGGAGGTGCAATTCTATGATTCAATAGTCTGTTGGAAGCATGGGCCGTGGTGTGAAGATGGAGGACATATGGAATTGAAGAATAAGTGAGTAGGTTCCATTATTTGTGATTTTAGATAAGTTTCTTAGCTTTTTTGAACTTCAATTTCATCACCTATAAAACGGGATGGTGGTAAAGATTAAAAAGGATAGTAGATAGTAGGCAACTAATAAGCATTAGTTTCTTTTTTCCCATGCATCTAACTCTGACCAGGGGATCTAGATTATGTGGCCTTGCAGACAGTGGTGCTACTAACTTGAAGTAGAGAATAGGAAAAGCACAAAATAATTTTTTTAATCTTTGGGTTTTTTTTAACTCATGTGTTTTGGTAATAATACACATTAGACAGGTTCTATATCAGGAACTGTTTACATTTATGTCTATCTTTCTCAAACAGGCTGTCCTAAGCATCCCAAAATTATCATCTGATTCCCAGAATATCCTCTTTAAATCGGATGGTGTGCAAGGTCACTTCTAGCACACTGGTTGGCTCCAGGCTCTTCGGTAATTTTGGAGCAAAGTGATAAAAATAATCCCTGTCTCCTAGCTCTTAAGCCAATGCTTTATTATGAACTCTGAGGCTTTTTAAAAATTGCCTGAGAATCTTCTCTAAATGGCTCTAATTTGATAGATTTACAGCCTTGTCAATGTGTGCATTTGTGATGACAGTTTCAATGTTATGTTTAGAGATTATGAAAGGAAAATTGAAAAAAGGAATTTTCCCTTAAGGCAATGACCTTTTTATAAAGTTATGTTTCCATAGGCTAAGATTCAAATTGCTATTAATACTAGAGAATGTATGTTTTTAAGCAACTACTGTTTTATATGGACTGTTATTTGTCTGGCTTAACGAATCATAGTTGAATAGCTCATAAAGAATAAAACTGACAATTTTTAAACGTATTTTTATTATATTATCTTTAGAACAATCAGGGCAATTTTTCTAATCCTTAAGAAATAACATGACAGTTATTATCTATGCATAAAATATTAAAAAACAGTAATTATTCCACTGTGATATTCCACGGTGATAGGAGAAAAATCGATTTGCTTGTAAAATGCAAAAGCTCAAAAGTTGGGATGATCTAGTCTTCCAGCTGAGGAGGGGTAGAAGCCACTGGTGCACCTCTACCCTGAGATATTTCTTCTAACTCATACCTTACCTTCCCATACCACCAAGAAATGGTCCTATACTTGATTGATTATTTTATATGTTTTGAATTATTTTCAAGAAAAACAGAAGCTATACAAATATCAAGTAGTAGCAGCATCTAATTCTTTTCTCCTTATCTGTTTCCTGTGACACATTTATCTTGTGAAGTAGCCAAATACGTCAGCAAAATGTTACCTCCTATAGAGAAAGGAACAACCACGTCTTTTTTTGTTACCAAAAAAATGATAAAACCTAGATGGAATGCTTATTATAAGTCATCCTTACGCATGCAGAGACGTTTTTGTTTAGCAAATTCCTGATAGCTGGAAGACACAACTATTCACTGAGTGATGCCTCAATCTATTTTAACATGTGATTTTGTAGCATTCAGAGATTTGACTCAAGAGCAGCACTCGGCTGCATTTCTAAGGGATGACACACGGACATGCACAGACACAGATAATAATTTTGCCTAGTAAAGACTTATCTCTTAAAAGCCCTGGCTCATGTGATAAGATTGCCTCATGAAGTCCTTACGTAATTGGGGCAGGTGCCCATCTAGGTGGCTGCTGACTTCCCACACTCATCTCTGCATTCAAGGCCTACTGAACTCTGAGCAGCTACAGAAACCACCACGCCATGTCCTTCTCCATTTGTGGTCTCCTTTGCCACCTCCAGGTTCCTTTCCTCACCTCCGTGCTGTCCCAACTAGATAGAATAGACTTTGACCCTCCCTGTTCCATCAATGCCCTCCTTGTCCTAACTAATTCCAAGTCTCCTAAGGATTTAGGTGTGTGCCCTTCTGGGAAGATGCCCTGGTGTCCAGGCGAAGTTGGATCTCTTTCTAAGCACATCCTTTGCAAACTTTGGTTATAACATTTTAGTCACTTACTTGCCTGTCTGCTCCATTGGACTGTGAGCTCCTTGAGGGTAAATACTTTCTGATTTGCCTTTTAGAACATTGCTTGGCACCTAGGCAGGACTCAGTAAGCACATGTTGAATAAGTAAATGGACAAGTGAATGAATAATTGTGCCCTGGTCTGCAAATGGCACACTGATGTGTGTACACATGCATGGTAGCTTACTCCTACCAACCTCCTTCCGTGTTCCAGGCATAGTGCTTGGCTTTTTAGAGGCCTTCACTCATCTAGTTCTTCAAACAACCCCATGAAGTTGATCTCTTGATTCTCCTCATTCTGTGGATGAGAGAATGGATGCACAAAGAGTTAAAATAACCCAGACAGCACTGTGGAGACAGATTTCAACCTCAGATTTGTTAGGCCCTTTCCATTCAAGCTGTACTTGAAGTTTTGTGGCTGCTAATCATAAAAATATGTCAAAATTACTAGGGCTGAAAGGATAGCTACAAAACTTTCTTTTACTATAGAAATATAGTAAAAGAAAAAACTACAAATTTCTTAAAACAACTCTGCAAATATTTTTTTCAGTATTTCCTTGCACATTTAAAATATATTATCTCCTCTGCATGTGCATGCATATATGCAACTATATTGTGTCCGTTTTATTTTGTATTTGTTTATTTATTTATTTGAGACTGAGTCTTACTTTGTCGCCCTCGGTAGAGTGTCATGGCATCATCATAACTCGTAGCAACATCAAACTCCTGATTCTAGCAATCCTTTTCTCTCAGCCTCACGAGAGGCTAGGACCTTTTGCTGGGACTAAAGGTGTGTGCCACCATGGCCTGCTAGTTTTTCTGTTTTTAGTAGAGATGGAGTCTCTTGCTCAGGCTGGTTTCTCAAGCAATCCACCCACCTCAGCCTCCCAGAGGGCTAGGATTACAGGTGTGAGCCACTGCACCCTGCCTGCCTCTTTTTTATAACCATATAGGTAATGTGTGATAATATTTCACATCAATTGATGTATGCAGCCAATAACCTGCTCTGTGATACTGTCTGTAACAATACTATGATGAAAATATTTGTGTATAGAGAGTTTTTGTGTGTGTGTATGACTTTTCCTTAGCTTTCATAAAGGGAATTTCAAAATTAAAGCCACACTCTTTATTAATAGTAAAGGAATCAAGGGTCCAAACATTCACTATCTGTGTTTTTGAAAAGTGCTATATGTACAAGAAAAGAATAATTGTGATGGGTCCTCGAGTTGTCCTTAGCTAACCGGGTATTCTGCCTTTGGGGAAGTGCTCCAGATCTAACCGCCCAGAGTACAGACTGAGGAAGAAACCATAGTCTATATCACATAATAATACAGGATCAAATCTGGAGAAAGCCAGCGTCCATCATATCCACAGATGCAGGTTAGAGAGAAATTGTCAGAAGGGAGCCATGTATATCGTGAAACTTTTGTGTAGAAGAGAGGCCATGCCCCAGAACCAAAAACTGTGTACTTTGTTTTGGTCCTGGAAGACTTTATGCCGAGCATCTCAGGAATTTAAAAAGAAAAACAAAATCACCTCCATCATCACTGATGCTTCCTGACATGGGTGGCTCCAGAGCCCATTCTACATCTAGAGAGGAGATGGTTGCCTAGAGGACAATAAGGATCATTTCTATTTCTGTTTCCCACGTCAAGCACTTAGCACAGTCCTTGGCATGTAGTGGGTGCTGACTATTTATTTGTTAAATGAAGACATAAGTAGAATAGAGAGTATTATATGCTTCAGAATTAGAAATATTTGGGCTTGTATTTACTTAGTCTTTATCAAAGCCTTTTATAGCTTTAGTTTCCTCATGTAAAATGAGGACTGGATGGTTTTCCTGCCTGGTAACTCACACAATGCTCAGGTGTATAGCCATTAATAAGAGGTATTCTCGGGGGAGCATCCACAGAGGACTTATGGCCCAATGGAGTCTTACGTAAGAAATAGGAAGGAAGTGTATAGGAAGTATAACCTTACCCAAAAGTCAAAGAATAGTAGGAAAAGTACAAACAAACCAGGGGAAAAGCCAACATGTCTGACTGTTTTCTGAAATTCCTTACAAAATCTGAGTAGTTCTTTCCCACTTGCAGACATTTAGGCCTTTTGTTGTGTAGTCTCATTTTTTCATATTGGTTTCTTTTTTTTTTTTTAACCCCCTGGTTAGGTTATTATTAAACACCTGAATAAGAAACAGATTTTATAATATAGGGGTTTTGAAGTATTGTCTTTTAGTAGATCCTGTCATTTTTTAGAACATGTAACATTTATTTTGAAACTCCTATTTGGCTTCCAAACACTTCCTGGAAATCTTTTTAGATTAATTTGGCATAAAATAGAAGTTACAGCTTAAAAGGAATCTTAGGATCCCAATTTATCCCTGGCTTTAGGGATATTACACTCCATTTAGGCTGTGTGTTTGTGTGTGAGTGTGTGTGTGTGTGAACATGTATTTGTGTAACTCAGTAAAATACTGTTACATATGGCAAATGCTGGGTGAGGATTCTTTAAAAAGCATCAGTAACAACAGCAATACTCCCAGGTCTCTCTATGCTGATCTGCTCAAAGATATCTCCTTATTCTATTGTCATTGCAAATTCAAGGACTGCTCTCAGCCTCCTGTAGAGCATTTCCTTCCCGTCTTCCATATACTCTTCCATTATCTAAACAGCACTATTTTATATAGTTTGAGCATTGACTAGAAAAACTTGTCAGGTTCCAGGTATTGGTAGATTGCCAAGCTTTTCATCCTCAGGTCAGTGTACCAGCTTCCTAGATTCTCCCAAGAATGGATGTCTCTTTCCCTTTAACTCTTAAGCTATATTCCCCTTATTTTACTTGTAATGTATGTGAATTTTTCTTTTACCTTTTAATTAAAAATATGATAATTGTAAAATACTTCAAAGAGAATAAAAAATATTATAACAGACACCTATATATACTGAACCTCAAAATAAAAGTTATTAATCTTTAAGAAAGTAAACCTTGCATATACAGTTAAACTTCCATCTCCATCCCTTCCCCTTTCCTTCTCTCAAGAGACAAGGCTTCTGACTTTGGTGAACTTCATTCCTATGAAATGTTTCTGTACAGGGGAATTCAAAAGTTCATGGAAAATGTGTATTTTGAAAAAACTATGCATGGATTTGAAAAGTTTATTTTTGCACCAAAATAAACTCATTCTAAGTTATTATGACACGTCTGAACAGGATCTAGTTTGAGGCACTAAGAAGGATAAGACATCAGTTTGAAAAAGGCCATATCGGAACAACGTGAGTTCCGCTGAAACTGAAGCAAGAAGAAACATCAAATTTAATGAGGAAGCTTGAATGGAAGAATGGTGAAATCTCTTGTGCTTTATGGAAAGCCTACGAGGGCAATGCATGAAAGAAATCAGCAGTTTAAAGTGGGATGAGGCAAAGTTGAATATGTAGCCCACAGTAGCAGACCTTCCACAACAGTTTGCAAGAAAATAATTCATCTTGCTCATGTGTCAATTGAAAAAGACCAACAATTACCAGCACAAACAATAGCCAACACCATAGATATCTCAATAGGTTTGGTTTATACAATTCTCACTGAAATTAAAGTTGAGCAAACTTTCCACCCTATGGGTGCCAAAACTATACTCTGATTAGCTTTAGATAAGAACAGAGCTTTCAGCAAAAATTTTAAACAAGGGGGATCAAAATCTTGAAGCATTTCTTTGAAGAATTATAACAGGAGATGAAACAAGGCTGCACCAGTGTGATCTTGAAAACAAAGCACAATCAAAGCAATGGCTACCAAGAGCTGGAAGTGATCCAGTTAAGGCAAAAGCAGACCAGTCAAGAACAGAGGTCATGCTCACAATTTGGGGGGATCCTCAAGCATTTTGCTTGATGACTTTATGGAAGGCCAAAGAATAATAACATATCTGTTTATTATGAGAGTGTTTTGAGAGAGTTAATCAAAGCAGAGCAGAAAAATGTGGAGGAAACTTCACCACAACAATGCTTGTGCTCATTCTTCTCATCAAACAAGGACAATTTTTTGACAGTTTGATGGGATATTATTAGTCTTTTTCCTTGTAGTTCTGATTTGGCTCCTTCTGACTTCTTTTTATTTCCTGATTTTAAATAATCTTTAAAGGGCACCCATTTTTCTTTAGATGGTAATGTAAAAATACTACATGGTTAAATTCCCAGACCCTCAGCTCTTTATGGATGGGCTAAATGGCGAGTATCAGCACTTAAGAGAAGTATCTCAACCGTGATGGAGCTTATGTTGAGGAATACAGTTTATATTTTTATCTTTTAATTCCATTTTCCAGGAATATTTTGAAGCCCTTTTGTATTTTTAACCACATACCTATATATGTACAACACTATATCTTGTCATGGGCCCACGACTTTATTTCCTGTCTCCAGTCAGCCTGGGAACTCAAACTCCCCAAGCCAGTCATTGCTGCCAGCCCCTTCCCCAGGGGGTTACCATAGCATCACGTAATGTGCTCACTGATTTTTAGTTGCAGGGATATCTCTGGAACCCTATAATTTCTCCTTTCTTATTTTTTTTCTTTCTTTTCTTTTTTTTTTTCAGAGACAGAGTCTCACTCTGTGGCCCTTGGTAGAGTGCCGTGGCATCACAGCTCAAAGCAACCTCCAGCTCTTGGGCTTAGGCAATTCTTTCGCCTTAGCCTCCAGAGTCGCTGGGACTATAGGTGCCTGCCACAATGCCCAGCTATTTTGTTGTTATTGTTGTTGCTGTGTTCAAACCTGCCACCCTTGGTATATGGGTCTGGCGCCCTACTCACTGAGCCACAGGCACCACCCAATTTCTCCTTTCTTAAAAACCTAGCTAATACATATTAAATATTTGGCACTATATTTCAGGGATATCTGGGTGATTTTAACAGAAAGAGACTCCTGTTATATAGTCTACAATAATGCAGAAAACAAAAACTCAAACTCTATAATCCAGTCATTTCCTGGGCTAATTCTTTCACATATTATTTGGGTTTTTTTTTCAATTAACTCATTTTTTAATTGAAAAATAAAAATTTGTATACGTTTATGGATTGCAACATGACATTCTGATATATGTGTACAATACATGTACGTTGTGGAATGGCTAAATCAAACTAACATACCCATTACCTCGTGTACTTTCAGGACCAGTTTTAATATTTTAGTGGGACTATTCATAATAATAATACCATGTTTTCTATCAGTGCACATAATGGCCTCTATCTAGAAGAGTGAGTTGCCCCCCAGCCTGTTTCCCAAGTTGTCTTTGAACTATGAGATTTGGTGATTATGAGGAACTGTAACATCAGCTAACAAGTGTTTAATACTTGACCAAAGTTTTTACAATACTATTAACTAAATGTTAGCATAATATTGCATAAATATTTTATGGCAATTTTATTATAAAAACATCTTTCTTTTCGTCTTTTGCAAATACTTTCCAAAAGTGACTATATGTTCTAAAAAATACACATGTGATCATGAAATACTCTATGAATTTAATAAGTGAACATGCAGGTTTTAGCAAATTACCTCAAAAGTTTGCCTTCTTTTCTTTAATAACAGGCATTTTGGGTTTCTTTCTTGGCAATGCTTCTATCATCTTATCCACTCCTTACTGAAGAGCAGTTCTAAGTTTTTAATTATAAGTAATTCATTCCCTTTGTAGGTTGAGGGAGTTAAAGCTGACTGATCACTGGAAGGATGAAACGAGAAATTCCAGTTAAGTTTCACCCCAAACATTCAATTCCAACAGGGTCATTTTGCCTTTTAGAAACATTGGCGTGGGACTCTATCCCCTGGGTCAGGTAACATTTCTGTTTCCCAGTGTCCTTAATGTTTTGCTGCAGTCTGCATGTTGTTTGCTTGAAGGCCAGTAAACATGAGGTATACAATGGCTTTTAACCAAAATGAGGATTAAAGTTGAGTAATTAAAAATTCTTCCTGATTAAATTCTTCCTAATTAATGAGATCTGGGGAGATAGCGCATTCCTAGGGCTTCACTGCCCATAACCACACACAGATGCCGTCACGAGACTGTCCAGTAAGCTTCCCCTGGGAGTTACATGATACGGGAGTTGCCCCGTAAAGAAGCCCAGAGCCACCAGCAAAGTCTCTGCTGACTCCCTGCTCCTAGCACTGAGGTTTATACTTAATTTCAAACCGTGACTGAGACTATTTTTACTTAAAAAGATACTACTGGATGGTTCTATTTATCTATTTGAAAACACTTAGAAATATATTTTATATTACTTTGGGGATGAATGTTTAAGCTTTGGAAAATTTATTATGATGGAAAACAAAGGGCTTGCTGAAAGGACTGCATGGGAGATAATCCTGGAAGGTGATTCTGGAAGTCTTAAGGAAACTCTTGGTCAAGAAGTGTATCTAGTCCTTAGAACCCAGGGGAAAGGTGAACTTCTAAGGTCCTTATCAGGCAGGAATAGTAATTAGGGTTCTCCTTTGGAGAACAGGTAAGGAATTAAAGTGGCACCGAGGCCAAGCAACAGAAACCTGGCTCCTAATCCTGGTTTGCCTCAAAATAGGGCAAGAAATAGACCAGTCCACAGTTTTCCTTATCTGAAGGTTAGGAAGCTTCTGTTTTCTCCAGTGTTGTACAATATATAACCTGAGGCTCTTCCTATGATGACAATGAGCTCTTGTCCATCTCTAAAGGGTGTGTTCATGGCAGATCCTTCTCTAAATACAGCCAACTTTAACTTTGTTCCTTTTAGTACTGGTCCAGTACTAAAAAAATACTGTGGAAGCCTGGCACAGATTGACCTTCTTGCTTTTCATAGACTACTTTCATGGACTTATGCTGGGGATGGAGTGACCTGCTCTCCTATTCCCCTAGAAACCATCTTATTTTCTCTAGATCAGTATTTTCCAATTTTTTTTTATTTCACAGCACCTGAAGCCATAGTTAAACTTCTGAGGCACACTTAAAGTTGATCCAAAAAATGAGTTAAAAAAAAAAGATATACTTACTATGCTTTGAACTTCTTTCAAAATAATTTAATTAATGATCTTTAAAATTTTCCAAGGCACAGCTAAGGCCTCTCATGGCACACCAGTGTGCCACAGCACACCCCGCCAAACAACGACTGCTGCAACCAAAAAATAGCCGGGCATTGTGGCGGGCACCTGTGGTCCCAGCTACTTGGGAGGTGGAGGTAAGAGATTCGCTTGAGCCCAGGAGTTGGAGGTTGCTATGAGCTGTAATGCCACAGCACTCTACCCAGGGGGACAGCTTGAGGCTCTGTCTCAAAAAAAAAAAAAAAATCACTACTCTGGAATAATTTGTTTGTGTATTTATAATAGTTTGACCTTGACATTAACTTTTCACATGTAGTTTAACTACCAAGCATCTACTGCTGATGTTTTAATCTTACCACCATGTCATTGACCTACTTTCGAGGCCCATTTTATTTATTTATAGGTTCATTCAAGAAATATTAAGCACCTCCAATGTTCCAAGTGCTACACAAGATAGAACTGGGGTTGCAAAGTGGAAAAGAACACAGTCCCTGGGAGTGCGTACGTGTGAGCACTGCCCTGTTAGAGGGCAACAGTGTGTCGTGGGACCACACAGCAGGCAGTGTGCTCTGCTAAAATTTAAAGATATAATACTTAACCAATTATATTTAGAGTTGGTTTACTCATCTATACTTACCAGTCTTAATGGCCTACTCCTGAGCTATATTTGAATCCCTAACCAGTGAGCATAATTCTGGAGATGTGAGATTTGTTTTCAGTGTAGCTAGACATGAAGAGGAAAAATGGAGAAAGAAAATGGCAGTATGGTGAAGGATGGCAATTAAATACCATATTTTTCTGAAGAGAAGACAACCTATTTATCTAAGTAGTTTAACTGTTAAAATAGGAAAACACTTAAATCTGCACAAATCAACATCGATGGATGAAAGAGAGTCACTGAAAGCTAACTTGTCTACTCTTAGTTAAACACAGCATAGAATTAATTGAATCCAAACAGCTTAGTCAAAGTAAAAGTGAGTAACAATTTCGAGATAGAATATACAGTGCATGTAATGGAAATGTTAGGGACATGTGAAGTGTATGAATGGAGAGCAGTGACAGTGCCATGCCCTCGAAGGGATAGTGCTGTAGGAGCTGTGGGTTAGAAGGAAGCCAGTGGCGGCCTCCACTGTTCTTTCTCCCAACCCAAGAATACCATCCAAGATGCTCCCAATATATCTGTTGAATGGTTAAATAGTTCTTGGGCCTCTTCTGGAAATTTTCAGAAACAAGAAGTGTCCTTCTTTAAAAACTGTCATGAGTAAGCAATTCTAATTGTCAGAACTTTCCCCCCCATACTGTAAGTAAATTCACCTGTCTGTACCATCTTCCAAGTCTGTGCCCTGAGCCACATAAAGTAAGTCTGGAGTCTTTCCTCATCATGACAGGCCTTTGTGAATTAGTCCTTCTAAGTTTCTCTTTTCAACCTAAGTATCTCTCAGTTTTGTTTTGTTTTTGTTTTTCATTATTTTAGGTGTCTTAGGCTTCAGTTTTCAAGGTCCCTTTTTAAACATAACACCAGTCACTTCATACCACCAACCGCTACCAAAATGATTAGTGAATTCTTTATTATGTCCATCCAGCTCAAGACCTTATTTCCTTTTGAGGGTTAGTGCTATCATATTAATGTTTATAAAGACAGTTTAGTCATTTAATCCCAAACTTTCACAGTTTGGGGTCTATCTAGTCTCTTTATTTTTTTCTGATTAATTTGTGAACACTAATTGAGCACCATCTTATTTCAGGGACCATATTGGGCCCTGGGGACAAAAAATGAGTAAGACTCTGGCAGGAATATTTTATAATGTTCTAGTGGGAGTGACAGACACATAAAAAATAATTACAGAATGATGTGTGATAAATATATAAACTCATTGTTCTTAGAAGATAGCATAGGGAACAAACTACCTGGGGAAACTGGCAATGGTTGATCATCCATTTATTCATTCAATAACTAAGTATTTACTGAGAACCTTTTGTGTGTAAGGTGCATAATAGTCACTCACACATGTGGTTATGAAGTCCCCTGAGTAACAGGTGTATTTTCTTAGTTTACCTCTGAGAGTTTCATAAAGGATTTTTGTGAAATCCCTTGCTACATTTCCTTGATCCTTTTAATCTGGTAATTCTACTAAAGAGGAGGTTAATACAGTGAATACCTATTGGTTTCTAATGAATGCTAATTTCTTTTCAAAGTGCTTAAAAGCTACTTGTTTTATAATTTGCTCCAGAATGTGAACAAAGAATAAAATCTATGTTTAATTTTACAGTTTCTAAAACATGCTTTCCACTTTTCTTTGGAATTTACTACTTCCCTTAGTTGGCATTTCTCTGAGGTGAATGGCAGCATTTTGTGACCACATTTGCAGCTTTTGGGGTGCTCATTTGTGGTATGAGGGGTATAAAAACTTAAACTCAGAGTGCGTGTTCTTTACTGTCTCTTGCTTATACTAGCCTTTTAATCCCTCTAAACTCATCCCCCTACCTCCAATCTTGTGCCCTTTAACCCATCATTCACAAGGCCAAGTCCCCCGATATGAAATCTGACCCCCCTCTTTAAGTTTTCACCTGTCCAACACCTACAGGATAAAACCCAAACTCCCTAACTGCTGGCACATTATGATCTGGTTTCTCCCGTCTCTAGTCTCCTCTCCAGCTAATTTTGATTCAGGGACTCTAATTCCTTTCAGAGCCCTTCATTCTCCAAGCTCTGTTTCCTGTCAGTATCTGCAAAGGCTTCCATATTTTGCATTGCATACTTGCTCCATACCAAGTGCCCAGAACTATGCAGGTAACTCACATTGTCCCATCTACAAGGCCTTCCTTTGTCCAGTCCCTTCTCCTGCCCTAGGCACTCTTCCAAACTAAGCTCATGTGGCACCCCCTCTAGGGAATGTCTGTTAATGCCAACTTGCTGCCCACCGCCATCCCTGCCTGACTTAGGTTGAGATGGGGACTCTCCCCCACTCCGCTCCTGTGAGACATTCTAGCCCAGTGGTTCTCAACCTTCCTAATGCCACGATGTATTTTCATTGTTACAAAGGGGTTGTGACCCACACGTTGAGAACCACTGTTAACCCCTCTGTCACTGTGCTTACCACCTTATTTGTGTTCCTTTCATTTCCAGACTACCATTGTCTGTTAGAAATAAAATGTGAACCTCAAATGTCATTTAAAATTTCTAATAGCCACCACAAAGAAGGAAATAGGTAATTTATGGCTTGGCGCTGATAGCACAGTGGTTACGGTGCCAGCCACAGACACTGAGGGTAGTGGGTTTGAACCCAGACAGGCCGGCTAAAAAACAATGACAACTGCAACAAAAAATAGCCAAGCGTTGTGGTGGGCGCCTATAGTCCCAGCTACTTAGGAGGCTGAGGCAAGTATTTGAGGTTGCTGTGAGCTATGACACCATGGCACTCTACCCAGGGTGACATAGTGAAACTGTCTCATAAAAAAGGAAATAGACAATTTAATTTTAATACTCTATTTAACAAGATATACCCAGCATGTTAATATTTTAACATGTAATCAATATAAAATTATCAATGACAGAGTGTACATTCTTTTTCTGTACTTAGTCTTTGAAATCTGATATGTGTTTTACATAGCACATCCTAAGTGCTCAATAGCCACATGTGACATGGTGGCTTCTGTGACGGATAGTGCAGGTCCAGACTCAGTGAGGCCACAAACCAGGTCATGTGTCCCTAGCAAAAAGCCAAGTACCTGACATGTAGAACATAATCCATAGATGTGGAAATAGAAGAGAAGGAAGCAACCTGCAATTTGTCATGCACACAGCATGAGAATAATCGTTACTAAGGTCCTTCTCTCTTTTTCACTCCCTCATGTTCAGTCTCTGCCTATTCTACAAGGGAAACTTTTATTTCAAGGGTTAAATTTATCACAACAGAAATACAAAGTGTAAAAAGGAATTTGTATTCAGCTTTCTGACATTCGTATCCAAGCTTTGTTTTTTAAAATAGAAAAGGGATTTTTAAAAAGATTTTTAAAGCTCTCAATGGTATATCAAAATTTAAACATGATGCTGGGAGTTCAAGACCAACCTGGGCAATGAAGTAAGACCCTATCTCTAAAACACCAAAATGTTTTAATTTAGCTGGATGTGGTGATGCACACTTGAAGTCCTAGCTACATGGGAGGACTGTTTGAGCTCAGGAGTTTAAGGCTACAGTGAGCTATGACCATGCCATTACACTCCAACCCAGGTGATAGAGAAAGACCTTATTTCTAAAAATAAAAATAAAAATAAATTAGACATTGTTAGCACGCATGCTAAACTTTACTCATACTCTCCAACATATAAATATAAGAACACTCTTGAACCTAGCTTGCCTCCAGTGAAAATAAAAGGAATTTTTGTGGTAGTATACATAACTATATGTATAAATTATTTAGAACATAAAAAAATAAGAGAAACATCACTACTTAAGGTGGTCAAATTATTAAAATGAAACTGAGACCCAATCACCTGATTATATAGCGTTCAGATAAAAGATGTGCTACAGAGTAAAAGGTAAAGACTTTCTTAAAAAAAAAAATTAAACTTAAAAGAGATCTAGTAAAGCGATTCTTTCCCCATCTTTGACCTCATTGAAAATGTTCAAACATTGTGGAAAAAAAAAATGTTGTAAGATAATAAACATAGGAGGATTCTACGGAGGAGAATAGGATTCAGAGGTTACCCAGTGAAGACAAAAGGCTGGTTTGTTGCTCTTTTAGTAACTAGAAAAGATCTCTAAGGCCAGATGGGATGCACACAGTGAAAGAGAGCACCTGAACAAACAAGTATTGAATTTAGAGAATGCCTGCAAGTCTGTGCTGGGCTACGTTCCCAAGGCAGACTCAGAAGTTACCTGCCCTGCCAGGTACTTACTAATCCACCCCTCTCCCAAGGGAACATTTTCTCCATAACTGCATGAAGTGCCTCTTGAGCCCTCCACATCTGATTTTTTTTTTCTACATGCTTAATTGGCACAGTAGTAAGATTGACTTATTATATTAAGTAATTTTTGAGGGTAAAATGAAGCCAAAAGTCCCAAAACTGTCCAGATAGTCCCTTCTGAGGGGAACACTTCAAAGACATTTCAGTAAACCTACTAGTTAAGTTATTTTCACTCTCTAATGCAGGCTAGTGGTTCCTGTGGGAGATTGCCAATTGTAGGTGAATTAGAAGGCACCATGTGAGATGCCATCTGTCCAATAAGAAATGCAACACCTTACTTAAATTCTTGGTTTTCCCCTGGCCTTCTAACCAAAAATGTAAAAGAGAGGTGCTTGGCATAGCATTCTGGAAAAACGGCTCCTTTGCCATTCCCTATGCTCTTATTATTTTGTATTTATAGAATGTAGATAAAACGCTGAGTGCTGCATCCTCTATTTTTTACCCCAAGAATGTCAGTTTTCAATGGACACACCTGCGCACACTGGACACTTACTTCTTGGCAAGTTGCAGTCACCCAGTGTGTACTGTTCGCTCTAATGAAGCTTCCATTATCCCATTCAAATACGTGTCTGTTCCCTATCAAAATGCTCTCAAGAAATGATCTGAAACTTTTCCATAGAACTAGTAGAGCAAATTGTCTTATTTGAGGCTTGGCTACTGAATTGGACAATTGAGAGTTCTGTGATGTATGTTCATTTGTTTATTTCTAATAGGAGACAGAGTCTTGGCATCTGTCCTTTTCGTGGAATGAAGAGGATGGATTAACTCAGGAGGAAAGTTTATAATAATGGGCTGTTCTTTCTAAGAACTATAAAAGAGTAGAGGGCTTTTGAGGGGGTGGGCAGGAGAGGAAAGTCCTGAACACGTTATATTCTTTCTGATGAGCTGTCCAAAAAAAAAAAAAAAATTGATTGAAGTTTTGGGTTTGGGCAGATGATAGGTGAAAATAAATTGTAAGTGGAGAACCCAACTATTGATCCCCTAGGGCAGGAAGGGAACCGAGTTGCAGGTTCCAGAAGACGTGAATCCCAAGTGTGCTTGGATCCAGCCTGCTGTGTGGCAGGACCTCACAGAGAACCAGGCTTGGGTCCCCTGAAAGGCAGGCACTGCAGCTGCGACCTTGGGAGTAAGGCACAGAGAAACTGGGGCCTGCTTCAGGTAAAGAAGGTAGAGTTGTCTCAGGGAACTTCACTTCTCCGTTCTAGGCAGGAAGGGGAGCAGGTGAGACTTCACTTCCCTGTAAAGGAGCAATGTCAGATAGAAAGCAGCTGGTCCGTGCCCAACAGCAGCATGAGGAGCGGCGATGGGGTCAAGGACTTACGGGGAATTGTTCACTTAAAAATGGTTAATTTTGTGTATGTGAATTTCACATTTCACCCCACTTTAAAAAAAAAAAAAAGAAAGAAATTTAGTGGTGAGGACTCAGGAACGAGAAATTGGCAAACCTCTTTTTGGAGCCACTGGGGGTCTCAAATCCAAGGGAAGAGGGAATACCAGAGACCAGGGACTACCGGTATTGAGCAAAGAGCTAGTTCTGCCTAGGACTTAATTGGAAAAAATAAAGTGTGGCATTTACTTGACCTTCAAATGTTAAGAAGCAATGCAAAGCTACACTATAATCCTATAAACAACGTTCACGGTTCTGCACTCCCCACAGACATACAAAGTCTGCAACTATTTCATTTCTGTAATGAAGCTCTAAATCTTTCCTCATAGTCTCATTCCTTGCCATCTTCCAGCCCCTCTGGTTCCATTGCTGTTTCCTTGTGTGCTCCCTAGTAACAGTAGGATAATGCTAGTTTGGAATATGGAATATTTTACATTTGTATATTGATATGTAATAGTTGTATATACTTGGGGGATACATGTGATATTTTGATACCTCTATACAATGTGAAGTGATCAGATCAGTGTAATTGAGAGATCCATTACCTCAAACATTTATCTTTGTGTTGGGAACGTTACAAATCTTCTCTCCTAGCTACTTTGAAATATACAATAAATTATTAACTACAGTTTTATTACTGTACTATTGAATCCTGAAACTTCTTCTATCTAATTGTATTTTTGTACTTCTTAAACAGCTTCTCTTCATCCCTCCACTTCTCTTCTCAACCTCTGGTTACTACCATTCTACTCTCTACCTCCATGGAATCTAGTTTTTTAGCTCCCACATAAGAGTAAGAACATGAGCTATGAGTTCATGAGTCTTTTTTTTTTTTTTTTTTTTGTAGAGACAGAGTCTTACTTTATTGCCCTCAGTAGAGTGCTGTGGCATCACAGCTCACAGCAACCTCCAACTCTTGGGCTTAGGTGATTCTCTTGCCTCAGCCTCCAGAGTAGCTGGGACTACAGGCTCCCGCCACAATGCCCAGCTGTATTTGTCTTTCTATACCTGGAGTATTTCACTTAACATAATGACCTCTAGTTCCACCCATGTTGTTCTAAATGACAGAATATAATTTTTTATAGCTGAATAATATTCCACTGTATATACGTACCACATTTTCTTTTCTTTTTTTTTTTAATTGAATGTTAACTATGTACATTGATACTCTTCTGGGGTACAGTGTGGGGGTTTTCACATGCATTCTGAAATACTTCCATCAAACTGGCCAACTCAGCCTTCATGTCATTTTCTCAGTTATTGCTTTAAAATGTTCACATTCTACTCTTAGAAAGATTCACCTGTACCCCTATAAGACAAATCTCAAAAGTGATCCCTCCAAACCCCCTCCCTCCTCCCATTCCCCCCTCCCTTCACCCTGCCCCCTTCCGCATGTTCTTAGGCTATTTGGTTATAGCTTTCATATAAAAGGTTTAAATTAGTCTCATAGTAGGGGTGTGTACATTGGATACTTTTTTCTCCATTCTCGTGGTGGACTGCAGTCTTACTTCATTAGTGTCTACAGAGCTTGGTGGCAGATTTTAGGCTGGGCCTTGGGAATGCCAACAAGCTTTATCTCCTCTGTGGGTCTGTCAGCTTCCAACAAGCCAGGATGATGAAGTCTCCTGCAGCAATGACAAGTGGTGGTGGGTGGGCTGTGGGCCAGGCTTGCTGGGACCGCAGTTGCTGTGGGTCCATTGCCTAGCACCAATAAGCCTTTTGGTAGCAACAAAAGAGTAAGGTTGCTCTTTAACATGTCTCAAGCCTTACCCTAACTAAGTCCCATGGTGTGTATGCCTTCACACATCTTCTCTAATTTATTCATTTAAATAAACAGAAATTATATATATGTATCAATACAGTATGCCGTTTTGAAATATATATATGTTGAGGACTGGCTGCATTGAGCTGACTGACCTAGGCCTTGCCTCTCATGCTTATTTTTTATTCTGAGAATACTTAAAATCTGCTCTCTTAGCAATTTCTGAGGATACAGTTAACTATAATCATTAACCATAGTCATAGTGCTGTGTAATAAATCTCTTGAAATTATTCCACCTGTCTAAGATTTTGTGCCCTTTAACCAACATCTCCCAATCCTCCCTGCTCCCCACTCCCCCCATAAACACCATTCTAGTCTCTGCTTCTGATGGCACCTTTTCTAGAGTCTTCCTGTGAGGGAGATGGCGTCGTGTCCCATGGTGTCCACATCCTGTCCCATCTTCACAGAGTCCCACAGGTGAACATTTGTCTTCTTTGAGCTGTTGCATTATTGAGGCCTGAAAAGAACTTGGTGTTTTGGACTTAACTGAAACCCTCAGATCTTTGAATGTTGTTCTGCTTAAGTCCATCAGATCTCCAACTTTCTTTTTCCACCTGTCATCCTGTCTTTGAGACCAGTACTTCTCAACCTTCCTAATGCCATGGCCCTTTAATACAGTTCTGTGGGTTGCAACCCACAGGTTGAGAACTGCTGCTTTAGACGGACAGTTTTAGAACCTGGTCCATCCAGGCCCTCCCTGGGCACAGACTCAGGTGTTCCTCACAAACCTTGTTTCATTGCTTCTGTATCCAACATGAGTCACCTCACAGGGTCTTCAGCTGTGTGCTCTGGGGCTAGAGAACAAAACACTGAGCACGTCCTTGGTGACCCAGCAACCAGCAGAACTGATTCGACCCCACTGTAGTCAGAGAACACTTGTGCACAGCTGAATGCTTTCCCACGAATCTTCTATGGGAATGTGTGTTTTGAGTTCTCCTGAGAGACAGCCAGAAGTTTACCTGCCATTTGGAACAGTTTAGAGCAGAGCTAATTATTGCCACAAAGAGTCAGTGTTGGGAGGATTGCCTGTGGGGTAATGGAGCTGGATGAGATTCTGAAGCAGACGTAAGACTCGATTATAGATTTATACTTTCAGGGATCGGTATATTGTAAGATCAAGAGTTCTAGTGACAGACAGACTGGTTTGAAATGGCATTTCCTGCATGCTTTGACAATGTAGCCATGGACAGGTCACACTGTCTCTCAGCTCAGCTTTCTCATTCACGAGTGTGTGGTGACAATAGCACCTACCTCGAGGATGCTGGGTGGGCTAAATGAGATGAGTGTCTGGTGCATGGGGAACCCTCTGTATTCCTGGAATAATCACAGATGAGTGTCTGGTGCATGGGGAACCCTCTGTATTCCTGGAATAATCACAGCAGCAGCAATGGTGGCACTTCTTTGGGGGGCACAACTTAGGGTTTGCCTGGCTCAGTGTCAAGCACATTATGTGTTTTACATGTGAACAGGCTATGTTACTACTCCTAGGCTAGTGTGAGTTAGTGGCCGAGGATGCTAAAAACTCTCCCTGATCCCAAGATTAAGCTGTTTCTCTTGGCCACAGAAGAGGAAGCTCCAAGTCCTGTCAGCTGGAGCCCAGGAAACTGGCTACAGGAATGTTTGAGAGGAGGATGGTATGACAACTCAGCTTCCTTCCGACCAGCTGAGTTGGAGCACATCTGGTCCACCAGCTGAGTTGGAGCACATCTCTTTTACGTGTGTTCTGCCCCAGACTACATTATGATTAAGGAGAATGTCGTCAGCTCTAGGACAGAGGTTGTCTTCCTGCTGACTCCAGTCTGCCTCTGTAGGTCACAACCCCTTGGGGGGTTGAATGACTCTTTTATAGGGGTCACCTAAGACCATTGGAAAACACGTATTTTTGCACACATGAAGTAGCAACAAAAATAATTTTATGGTTGAGGGTCACCACAACATGAGGAACTGTATTAAAGGGTCGGAGCATTAGGAAGGCTGAGAACCACGGCTCTAGACTATAGCTGTGAGGGAAGCCTCCAGCTTGGACCCAATTCTGATAGCTGGGTCCCTCTCATATTCCTTCTCTCCCCACGTGGTGCTCTATCCTATATCCCATTTCCTCGTGAATAGTTCTCTACACATTGCAATCCATGAAACTTCTTTAGATGGGTAATTAGTGGATTTAGTAGTTCTGACCACTCATCTATCCAGACATCAGTCTATTCTTGGCCAGAATACCTGATCAGTCTGCCCAGCATTCCTCCAATGGCACAGAAAGTGGATGCTTTCTGTATTAGCTTCTTAGCCTGAAGGAACTATTCCATCCATCCATTCATGTATTCTACATAACGCTTAGTGACCATGAGGTCATGTTCCTCATCTCAAGATTGCCGACGTCATCCTTTAATCACACTTCTTTTTAGAAGTGTCTCATGGCTTGAACAAGCTTTCATTCTAATACATCTTGATTCTGCCACAACTTTTATTCTTGTTTATTTTCAAATTTCTTGGACATTTAACAATCTTAGCATAAATTCTCTGTTCCTCTTGGAAGCTTGAGCTCTGAGGTCAGCTCTACTCACTGGTTCTATCAGAAAAAAAATAAAAACCAGAGATGAAGAAAGCAGCTTCAGCTGAGATATGTCAGGGTAAGGGAGGATTATCCCCTTTCTTGTTTTGCTCACAAGCTTAAAGGCAAAGAACTAGTTTAATGGAAGGTTTCAGTCACAAAGCAACTTCATGAAATGTGTCCCAATACTGTACCTTGCTTGACAGGAGTGGCTCCTGCGATGCAGAGAAAACGCACTGGGGTTTTCTCTTTTGTTGATATTGAGCCCTAATAAAAAGGCTTGTTACGTTCTCAGTAAGAATACTCCTTGGATGTATTTGCCAACTTCATTTTGGTATTTAATAGTGTCACAGCAGGGCCCCAAAGACAGGCTTCATGCATTGCGTTAGCATGCTCTTGGAATGACAGATCAAGTCATTAAGTTGATTAATAGAGGGTATGTTTATTCTCTACTTTGGATAAAGTCAGAAGGTCAATACGTGCACTCCTTGTGAAGGCCAGTGTTATCACCTTTATTAAAACATTAACACAATTCACTCCCTGGCTGCCTCATTAATCAATTCTTCTTTTTTTTTTTAATATTAATTTACTTTACAGGCCAGGTTCTTCCCCAAAGATTTTGCAGGAAAACAAGATAAATCATAGGTGGCAATCAAATGATGGTCATGGTTAATGTTAATTCTCTTGTAACACTTTACACAGGCCTATGGGAAAGAATTTTTCTTAGTAGGAAAAGAAAAGTATAACCAAGGGTGTGGCCAAGGCTCTCCATCCTTCCAGTTTGAGAAATTAGTGATTATTAAATCTCACTCAATTCATGTTATCTTCAAGGATCTGTACAGTCAGCATGCAAAGTTCTGAACAAGCTAATCTCAAGGTTCACAGATTATCCAATTACCATTTTCCTGGACCGATTGTATCTTTCCACCTTGTCACAGTAATTCACAATTTCCTGTCAGTGGAACTGGATTTTCTATTTTGCAAAAGGAGAAGTAGGCTGATGGGGGATGTGGGGGGTAGAGGAAGAGAGGATACGGGTAAAGAATCAATGAGTCAATGATTCTTCTTTCTCTGTTTAACCAGAAGGAGCATCCACTTGGGCGGTAGATTAATCTAAGTCATCAGGATAAACCGCCTTTTCTGTGTGTGTGTGTGCCCAGGTGTGCGCCTGCCCTCACTCCCACCTGCCAACCATGACTTGCTGTGAATTGGCTGCCCCCGATGGATGAGGCTGAAACCCTCCACTGTTCCAGTCTCCCTTCTTACTACTGACCCCTCTTCATCTGTTTACAACACTCACCCAGCCCCACGTCTAAACACTGTGAGGTTATGTCCCACTAGTTGTAATTAGATGCCTGGCAAGGTTCTATTAGGCCACTTTAACCCTGTAGAGCCCAGAAAAGTGAGCTGCTCAGGCAGGAGGTGTGTCCAGCTCTTGGGTGTCTCTAGTGGACACTGCTGAACCTTGCCCAGGTGCCTTGCTCTTCCCAGCCTGCTATAGCCCATGGCCAGTGGTTCTTGTCTCCATCTCTGAACCTGAGGTTTCAGGGGTTCCAGAAACATAGAGGTACTTCTTCTAGACATTCGCATGCTTTCCCCCATTTTAATTTTGTTTATTTCTTTTATAATTGGTATGTAGTATTTGTATGAATCCATATTTATGGAGTGCATGTGCTTTCTTGTTATATGTATAGCCTATGTAAGGATTGAGTTCAGGGTACTTAGGGTGTCCATCTCCTGAAGCATTTATCTTTTCTGCGTGTTGGGAACATCTCAAGTCCTCTCTCCTACCTATTTTGAAATAAGTAATACCTTGTTGGCATCCATAATCACCCTACTCTGCTCTTCAACGTGAGACTGTATTCCTGCTAGCTGTGTGTCTGTGTGCATTACCCAAACTGTCTTCACCCTCCTGCTTCTTTGGGAGGTAGTCACAGTGCTTGATTTTGTTTCCAGTTTATCCTTTTTTTTTGAGACAGAGCCTCAAGCTGTCCCCCTGGGTAGAGTGCTATGGCATCTCAGCTCACAGCAACCTCCAACTCCTGGGCTCAAGCGAGTCTCCTGTCTCAGCCTTCCAAGTAGCTGGGACCACAGGCGCCCGCCACAATGCCCAGCTATTTTTTGGTTGCAGCTGTCATTGTTGTTTAGTGGGCCCGGGCTGGATTCGAACCCGCCACCCTGGGTGTACATGGCTGGTGCCTTAGCCACTTGAGCTACAGGCACCGAGCCGAGTTTATCCTTTTTCTTGGATTTTCTAGAGAAACTATTTCAAAATGGGTTGTTCTGAATACATTTTAACATTTAATGGGAATAAATAAATTCTCTACTAATGACTTCCAATTTATATTATATATCTGACTTTGACTTTTTAAAATCTCCTGACTAAGGCAGTTCTTGTGGCTCAGTGGGTAGGGTGCCGGCCCCATATACTGAGGGTGGCAGGTTCAAACCCAGCCCCGGCCAAACTGCATCAGAAAAAGCTGGGCGTTGTGGTGGGTGCCTGTAGTGCCAGCTTCTTGGGAGGCTGAGGCAAGAGAATCACCTAGGTTCAGGAGTTGGAGGTTGCTGTGAGCTGTATGACACCATGGCATTCTACTGAGGGTGATAAAGTGAGACTCTGTCTCTACAAAAAAATAAAAATAAAAGATCTCCTGACTAACATATTTATTTGCCTTGAATTAATTTACCCTCTGACTTTGGATTCACATTATTTTGCTTTTTGTTTCCAAAGCTGATCTTATTAAGTGGTACCATGTACATCTCATTTAGTCAGACCCCACACCTGGATTCATTCTCACCTCCTGTCTTTGTGAATTCACCTTAGCACAGCATGTGTTGGTTAGTTAGTTCAGAACCTGTGTCAGATGCAGTCACTGCTCATCACCCTACTGCTGTCACCTCCTGCAGGACACCAGCAATCGTCTCTCACTTGGACTATTGCAAGGACTCCTAGACTTCCACTTTGTTTTTTCATTCCCCCAAATTATACAAATTGCAGTAAACTGGCTGTACGTGGCATGTCTGAATATACTTGACCAGTAATGGTACCTTTGATTCAACTTTGAAAAGCAGTACATAGATAACATCTCTTAAAATGTATACACATTTTTTGGCACCCTCTATATATAATATACTATTGTTAACTGTCATCATCCCAAAGTGCTGTAGAACACTAGACGTGTTTGCTAATCTAGCTGGAATCTGTCTCTCTAAACATCTCTCTCCCAGGTGTTTCAAATGCCACATGTAAGTGGGGACATCCCAGCCTCCACTCCTGCCCCACCTGCAGCACAATCCCACAGCCAAGTCCTGTTACATTTAGAGTGGTGTCGAAGGGGCTCTTAGGGTCTTTTTTTTTCCATTTTTTTTTATTAAATGGTAACTGTGTACATTAATGCACTTATGGGGTACAGTGTGGTGTTTTCATATACAATCCGAGACACTTCTAGCAAACTGGTTAACCTAGCCTTCATGTAACTTTTTTAGTTATTGTATTAAAACGTTCATATTCTACTCATAGGAAGATTCACTTGTACCCTTGTAAGATGAACCACAGAAGTGAACCCTCGAATCCCTCTCCCTCCATCCACTCCCCCCTTCCTCCCCCCCATATCCTTAGGTTGGTATTAGGTTATAGCTTTCATATAAAAAGGTTTAAATTAATTTCATAATAGGGGTGTGTACATTGGATACTTTTTCTTCCATTCTTGTGATACTTTGCTAAGAAGAACATTTTCCAGCTCCATCCGTGTGAACATGAAGGACATAAAGTCTCCATCTTTCTTTATGGCTGCATAGTATTCCATGGTGTACATATACCACAGTTTGTTGATCCATTCATGGATTGATGGGCAC